>OY987317.1:26362245-26449601 GCA_963920655.1 Geranium rotundifolium | reverse complement strand
ATCGACATCGTTGAAGTAAGAACATTGATTGTAAGGTTGATCGAGAAAGCTTGTTTAATGCATTATGCAGTGGGATCACAGGGTTTCTCTAGCCATTAGAGGTGGAGGTTGTGGCTCTGCGTAATGCTAACTGGTTCGAGTCGATTTGTCCCCGTGATTATTGTGGAATCCTGTTTAAAGCGTTCTGCAACGAGATCACAGGTTCCTCCCCAAAACATGTTTCTAACCCCAAAACGTTGATTTAGAGATTATACCTGAGATATTTGATCGGATCAGCAAATATGAAAACCACGAATTGGTCTTTCCCTCTATTAAGCACACACAAATGCACAAGATCTTCATATCTAAGCTTGAGTGCTCATACTAGAAATAAAACAAGTTCTGTTAGAAATTCGGCAAAGTAACGGTATGAAAAATAACTTACTTATGATTTTCAGCTCATGGGTATGTCTATTAATAGAGTTGGATAGGGTTTTGGGAGCCCCAAATTTGTCCTAAATGGGCTGATTCGGCCAATACATATCAAACTCTAGCCGCTGCCTTAAGTGGCGGCTTTGGGCATACGGGCCAAAACCCTAATGGGCTTCGGCCAGCCCATTGCCACGCCACTTAAGTGGCTGCCCATGAGGGTTTATCCCTCGTGGGCTTGCCCTCTAAGGTACTCCATGGCCAGACCCAAAGCCTAGGCTTTGGCCCGGCCCATGGCCCATTTGTGATGATGGTCCCGTGGCCCAAAACCCTAAATTTTGGCTGCGGCCTATTTTATTCAACCCTTGTTATTTCTGCCCGAATTTCCTAATATGTACATTCTTTGCGTGTGACCCTCTAGGCTCATGCCCCGTTGGCATATCGGCGTAAAATTACCATTTTACCCTTTCCATCATAAAGGGACCTCTAGTAAGACATTATGATTATCCAACGTGCATGATTATCGGTGATCCAATTTAACCTCATGTCATCCGTGTCATTATCCTTTTATCACAAGATATCTTGTTTGATCATAAGGCATAGAGCCGCTATCCTTATTTAATCAATCACTGTTTCTTGATATGTGCGATGACTGAAAATTGGTACCCCGTATCAACTGCATGGCCATGATTTTCTTTTCAGTCATACCTGAACGGATATCATTCTCATACCAAAGTATGAAGGATAAATTCCTTAGCCGTCTTTCGTATCACTCATGCAGCCTGTCCCTAAGCCAATCATAGCCGTTATGACTATCTTGTTACAGATAACGTTAGGCGTACTTAAAAATCAGATGTTGACTTCATAGTGATCACAAAGACTACTTGGTCAAAGGATACTATGACAAGCCACGACAACTGAATATGCTTATGGTATAATCTATGTTACATATTCAGGTCGGGTCGTCCAATATCATTTCCCAAATGATATTTATGATCTGACTCCAGCAATCCCATTGCCAATGATCAGTAGAGCATGATCACAAAGAGTCATTTTCATACTGGTCGCTTCTGATGAAGCTTTACTGACCGTTGACCCGTTAAATGTGATTCGTACAGATCTATAGTTCTGCTATTAGTGATGACACACTCAATGATATACATTGAATTACATTTAACTTATTACTACAACACACTAGTAATAAAATGTCGATTTTATTTCATTGCAAATGGATGATACAAATTATTATAGACTAACTTTGTGTAGGAATATGGCACAAATCCTACATCTGCATGATGCTAAATGGGTCGAGTCGTTTTCTCTTCGATCTGTGACCTTATTGGTTTAGTGTTTTACGACTAATATGTTTGCTATTGACTCGTGTTTGGATGCAATGTTAGTCAAGTTCGTTGTTAGCTTCTCGGTTTTGGAGGTTCGTGTTAGGGTATCATCCCACCGAATATTGTAGTAATTTTTCTCGACATGTAACTAATCTGGTTTGCACAATTAAGTTGGATGTTTATATAAAAAAATAAACACTAGCGATCTAAATAGATATGCACTAACGGATCTATTATATGTGCTAAGTAAAGGGTTGTATATTCGACAATAGAGTTATTTTATTTTAATAAAAAAATCTTATTTCGTGTAGTGTAATTGGAAGAATTGAATTGTGTTGGAAAAGATCATATCACATGGAGTGTCACATAGGGAAGATATAGAGAAAATGAAAGACAATAATAAAGATAAAATTAAAGACAGAGCACAACTAACAAGCATGTGGATTGTGGATGAACAAAGTCAGCAAATCGGAAGGGGACAAGCCAATTGTAGCAACCTCTAATCCAATCCATTTCTGTTCAGTTCTTATCTATATCTCTATGGTTCTTCCTTCCATGTGGTCTTCTTATTCTGGCATTAAAAGCAACCCATTAACAATAGCATCCGATTTTTCAATATCTGGCATTTGCATCAATATTGTCAAATGAGTAACACTTTCTTTTTAATTTCTTGAGATGTTGGTCTACAAAAGCTTACCCTAAGTTGAATAATTGGCTGATTTTGTGGAATGTATGGACGTTGACATTAACATATAAACAATCTGTCTAAAGAAGGGGACAAGGTTGTCACCATATTGCAGCTGGGTTGGTTTTGTATCATCAAACGTACAGACACAAGTCATAATGCAATTTGTTTCATCTCTTTTTTATTACTACTAGTATTTCTTTAAATATTATTAGAATTTCATTTGAGTCATGATCATCTGATATTAGATCTTAAGAATTGATATTCTTGATAGTGAGTGCAATGAGTGTGCTAAAGTTGCTAGAATTGGAACCTAATCATTTAGCTTATTAAAATCAGGCTCAGCAGTGGGTAACAATAAGTTATGCTAAGTTTGGTATCATTAGAATTATTGATTGAAAAAAATATCCATCATTTTGACACCTAACTGTTAATTTAAATTCATTAACATTTAAGTTAATTATAAATAAATTATTGAATTGGCTGAGATCACATTTAATTCTTAATTATTATTTCTATAACATTGTCAACGTAATAAAATCATATCGTAATCGGCTTAAGTTTTAAACTCAATTAAAATTTTGCAAATGTATACAAACCCTAATGAAAAATAATAATATTTGAAGATAATCTATATTCACTACGGTATAACATAACTCTTTTTCACGTCCCTATATTATTTTAAGAGACAATTAAATACAATAACTAATTTTATGTGTCACTGTCACTAACAGTGTTAATATCAATATAAAATGTATATACTACTCTTTTATTTACTGTTTATCTTCTTCTCCACGTTTAGCTCCTTCGCTTTGCAAACCTTTTTATACTTTGTGCATTGAATTTTTTCTTTTTCACAATTTCAACATAGATTCTATGAATTTTAAACCTTTAAACTTTTTTGAATCTTTAAATTTCTCTAAATTGTATATGAATGCATTTTTTAAATTTCTCTAAACCCTCTAAATTTCTTATAATTATTTCGAAACTTTAAACTTCTACATCACAATCTTTGTGTGTAAATTTTGGGGTTTCAATCGAGAGCTTGCCGGAGAGAAAGACCTAAAAACCCCAATCGAGAGAGTCCTAAACAAGTTTCGGATCCGATCTGAAGGAGGCTTCGGAGTATCCGGAAAACAGATTGGCGGCGAGAGGTAGGTTCACAGAATGACCGGAAACAGTGGTTAGGGCCAAGACGCGTCGACGGTGCTGAAAAGTCTTCACCGGAGTTGGATTAAGGTCTTCATTGGTGTTGGATTTAAGGTCTTTACCGACGAGCAGAGACTGGTTTGAAGGCAAAGCTGACTGTGTGATTGGCAGGAGCTGACTGCGAGACTAACCGGAGCTGAGACTGGTTTCTCGTTGCGTTCTGAAGAAGCAGAGGACGTCCGGTGGCTGAACCAAATGAGAGGCGAGATGTGACAGAATCGAACGATTTTCAGTGACAACAAAGTTAAACTCGGAGCCGGAAGATTTTTTGTGACATAACCGAATCCGACAAGCTGACACATACCAAAGCAATTTTTTCTTCTCTACCGCCACAATGTCCTCGAACTTCGAGGTTGACGACACAAAGGAAAAAAGGGTCGACGTCGCGCAACCTTCGGCCGAAGGGGACATTCGATTCATCTCCAGCGCCTCTACTGACCATTCGAATATCTCATCGGGGAACATCGACGCCTGATTTGTCACCATCGATGTCAGTTTCACTTACAATTTGATGGGTTGAAGAGCAAGACCTAGAAACCCCCAACCTATATAGATTTCTGCCAAAAGAGCAAGACCCAAAAATCCAAACACAAAACACCCAAGAACACAAAACAACACCATCATCGCACAAGCTCAGAAATCGCTACCGTCATTAACGACGACGATTCTTCAGTCAAAATGAACAAAATTTTGAATCCCACAGAAAAAACAAGAATCGGCTCAATGTCGTGACTCGCGATGGTGGCTATATACACAGATAATTTGCCGGCGATAAAGATTGGAGAGGAGAGGTAGAAATATTGGTGTTTTTTTAGTGTCAATACAAGGGCACATGTGGTATTTTCTTTAAGTGACCTCAAACAGTTAACTTACCATCTATTTTAACGAACAATAGAGTCAAATGATACATAATATAATTATTTTTATTGAACTGACTCTTAAAATAATATACATTAATAAGGTAAGAATCTGCAGTATCACACCATAATGACGGGGAATTATCCCTAATATTTGTTTGGATTGTATTGGATGGGTCAGTATCAAATAGTTACTGATTAGAGCTGGGGTGTAGTAGGGACCATTGATTTCCAATTTGATGAACATGCCTTCATAAATATTCTCTTGTTTTGGCCTTCACTTCACGACATCCCCATTTTATCAAATCATTTCTGAAACTCCAAATTTCCTTTTCTATTTCCTCTCTCCTTCACCTCTCTTTAGAATATCCCTACATCCATTTTCTAATTAAACCTACTCAAAATTTCTCTCTTAAATACATATAAGTTTAAGAACAAATATGATTAGCATTATTAACAATCATATAACATAACCACAAGTATAAAAATTTAGAGTGAGCATGCATTTGTTGTCTCATAGCTTCATGAGATGCTTTTGTCAATGGAAGGCCAACAACTTCAACAAACTTAACTGATGATAATATTTTAGTGTACATGCTTAATTAGTGGCAGTACGTATGTATAGCATAATTATATATAGGAGTGACCTATCATCCATGAGTTGATAACTTTTAATATATGTTCAAGGAGCAAACCTACTTTATAAAATTTTAATTATTAACTATGAATAAAGATTTCACCTACTTTTATTACGGTCATTAAATATATTCTTATATTTTTTAAGATAGGAGTTAGCAAATAAGGTTATAAAATTTGTTAGATGCTAATTGATTGGAAAGAGTCTTGTAAAAATTAATCGATATTAATAAATAGAAATCAATCGAATAAAAAATTAATCAGAAACTAATAACAAAAAGAAGAGTAATTTAAAAACTCTTGCAAGGTTGATAGCAAATAGCCTACCATTTTGGATGTCAACTAGTGACATAACAAAGGGTGGGTTATGAGAGACAAATGCTTTTGGGCCTTTGACTTGCTCTATTGGCCACTAAAATTTAAAAAGAATGTTAGAGAAATCCAGAAAGTGAAAGGAGGCCAGCCACATTGCATACCAAATAATGGAACATGTTTCCAAATAGCTTTGAAACTGAATCATTTTCATTTTGAAATCAAATTTATTGATTATGCATGTTTCCCATGTCTATGATTCTTTATTTTATTTTAATTTTTGCAAGTGAATTTTAATTATAAAATGTTTCCAAGTCTTGCTCTGCTCAACCCGAATTCAGCGTATAATCATATACAAATGAAAATGTGTCAGGTCTATAAATTATGTACAACTTGAAGAGCCCCAACTTAACAAAACTGAAAATATTACCGATCATAAATTTGCACCGGCGCACATGCAACAATAACAAACTACACTATCCAAAATGAAACTTATAATCAAACACTTCTCCTGCTTATCAAGTACCAAGCTAGTTAATACAAATGGGTTTATGTGTGAATCAAACTGAAAATGTTTTGGGCGTCGCAAATTATTGCGGGGCACAAATGCGATTTGTTGTGGGGGTTTATTGCTGGAAGTGGCGATTAATTGTGCTTTCATGTTTTATGTGCATGGTCAGCTCTAGCATTATACGAGTGAAGTGTAGGGTTGATTCTACAACTTTACGAAATAAGTTTTTGTTTAACGTCCACCACAGAAAAAAAGCACATTTTTATTAAAAAAAATTCCCGGCCTTAATCTAGAGCATTGGGACTTATTCGCGACAACCCATTGCTTAGAATACAAACTTGTTAAACCTTTTGTGGTGATACAATGAAGAAGTCTACGACCACGATTGAGGGGTGATATCGGTATGTAATATTCACAATTTTTTATTTTGTTTCCGTCATTACACTGTCTGTGGGGGATAGAATCGTCTTTGCAACGTTTCACGATCAATCACTCTAAGCTTCAATCACAACTGTGATTTCGCTCCAAGCATCAATAGATGACAAGCCTTATTCTCCGCCGACGTTGGCCGACAAGAGACCTTCTTTTTCAGACGATTTTTTCTCAATTTAACAATCTTGTAGTAACATAATTCGAATCAAACGATCGATATTTCGAGTAGTTGTACAATTAAATGATCTACAAATCAATAAATAAGTGATCACGCGATCCACGATTTCAACATTTGACAAATCATTTTCTTTGTTGCAGTGAAAAGTAATCATTACTGTAGAATCTCCCTTTTCTCTCTATCGTTACTATACAAATTTCCAGGTCGCCGAAGGAGCTTGTGTTATGTCCATATGTGAGTTTAAAGTCCCACATCGAAATATTACGAGGTATAAGGAGAGTTTATATACGCATTGGACTCTAGACCCAACAGGCTAGTCCTTTGGGTCAAATGTGGGTTCTAATGTGCATGTGGGCTTTCCTTGGGTGCTCCTCCTAGGTAAGGCCCAGATCTCCCCAACAGTGGAATCAGAGCTTGATTCGGTAGACTCTCCTGGTTAAGTGGGTCGGGTATTCTCCTATGGCTAGTAAGACCGGGATCATGATCGCGTCTCCCCATGGTAAGACTCAGATAGGATGAAAATGGCACTTGAATTCAAACCTTAGCCACTTGATTGACAAAAGTATGTGGACTTAGGGGGAGCCAGCCCGATGTGATGAAACTCAATATGGAAGGGGAGATTGTTATGTCCACATGTGAGTTCAAAGTCACACATCGAAAGATCATAAGGTATAAGGAAAGTTTATATACACATTTGAACCTAGACCATATAGACTAGTCTTTTGGGTCAAATTTGAGTTCTAATGTGTATGTGGGCTTTCCTTGTGTGCTTCTCCTAGGTCAGGCCAAGATCTCCCCAACAACTTACTCCTTTGAAGCTCTCCGACGACCGTTCTTATTACCCGTGCTAGTCATTTTGTGAGGTGGAGCGTTGATTTTGGCCACATACAGAGTTTGGAGTAGAAGGATGAGATTACTCTGTCGCAACTCCCTCGATGGAGGGAGAATCGAACAGAGCAGGAGCTGCTCGGTCCCAGCTTCTTCTCTGTGGTAAGAGTCGAACGGAAGCAGCTCGGGGTTGCGTTGAAGGCTTATTCCAAGAGAACAAGGTGTAGCTCAAAGAAGGACCTCAACCAAATCTGATTTTTTCTATATCTGATTTTGGATCCTCAAGTGCTCCCTTTTGCTGTCGAGTTCAACGTTACCGGTGGTGAATAAGGTGGAAGACTAGCAGCAGATTCAAGAAGCACCCTCAAGGAATGGAGTCTCTGGCGCCGGCGTCGTCGTCAGAGGTTTTTCATAGAGAATCAGACAAGGACAAAGAAAGTGATACCGAAGGTGAGCACCTGAGCTTCTCTCTCAACACTGAATTTCGGTGGATGAGGGTTTGGCGTCGGTGGGCGTGACGTTCTGTGGAAGGCGAGGTTGGAGGAAAGAAGGGCCACTTGCTTCACCGAAGTTCTTCTGCTATTCGTTCTGGGCCGCCTAGTTTAGGCGCTAATTTTCTTTTGGGAGGCTCCACCACCCGAAGCAGGTGGACCTTGGTCGGAGTAGGTGGTGGCATGGTCGTGGAGGGGCAGTTCTATTACTGCTTGGCGAGAGGAGGTTGAGGCAGAAGCTTCCGTGGTTTCCCAGAAACTCCACAATATTTTCTGGAGTTGTTGCGGTCTAGGGGCTTCTTCGATACCTTTGGTCAGAGCCACAGTCACCGATGTTCTCCGACGCTGGTGAGCGTCGTCGTCGAAGCGACGTTGTCTCTCCTAGTCCGATCCAATTGCCTTTGGTTGGACTGAGTCAGTGGTTCTCAATTGGCACTGACCCAAATGTGGTTTTTTATATTAGGTTGTTTCGCTCGTTCAGACCGAAAATAATTGCCTTTTTCTCAATTTGAACTAGTTCAGTATAGTTTTAAGGGTTTGTCGTTCTCCGTTTGCTTATGTTTTTTTTACCGTCCACTTGGAAAATTCTTTTATCTTTTTCATTTTATTTATAAATTATTTCTCGCGAATATAAAAACTGTATTTTTGGCATTTTCATACTGCCATGATACGATTTCTCGTTTTAGCTGTTTCACGAAAAATATTTTATTTTCTTCAAACTGATGACCACATATTTTAGAAAAGATGAAACAAAGTTCATAAAAATAGAAGACAAAATCGATAATGAAATACAACAATATTGTATAGGAACGGTCTCACATTATGGTGGCGTGTGAAACCCATCGACGTGCACCAACCACACGTCCACAACCACTTTAGAAGCCCGTTGACTGTGATAGATACTATATTTCGACTATTAATCAACTTCAGTTTTGACTATTAACATTGCTATTACGAAGAGTTCGATAAATACTATAATGCTTTTATTTGACCTTTGCTTAATCGTTTTTTCAGTTCCTAGACCTCTGTTTTTTTCATTGCTCACTCTATTTAATATGTATCAAAATGAGGCTCCGTCTAATTGACCTTTACACTTTTGACAAAATTAAGCATTCAAAATTGTATATTATATATAAAAATTATTTAATAATATTAATTCTCAAATAATTTATTGTTGATTTGTATGATAAATTACCGTTTATCTAGTTCTATCCAAAACTTAACTAACATAAATTCAAGTAATAATTTCGAATTTGAATGAAAATAATAAGGTAATGTCAATTTTCTTCCCCTGGCCATGATTTTTCTTGTCCCACAATTCAAAATCGTCAAAATTATCAGTTTATTTCGCACGATAAATTAAATAATTTCGCACCATTTTTTCACAGCCACTTCAGGAGCCCGTTGACTGTGATAGAGATAAGAATGAGTTAGAGATGGTGAAGAGAGAAAAAAATGATAAATGGAGAGAGGGAATGAATGATAATGTTTTTTTTAAATGTAATGGTTAGTTGAGAATATTTTGGAATTTTCACAAGCAAACGAACACCGTTGAGCCTCATTGAGAAAGTTGTATATTTCGGGGACATGTCAGAACATATTTGTGAAACGAGGGATATAAGTGAAAATCATGTATACTACGCGGGAGGCAAGTGACATTTTCCCTATTACAAATTTGACATTGTAAGAAAACTATTGAGTTAAGCTGAAAGGATGACATGCAATTATTCTTCATACGTAGGGTTGTTCAAAAATAACATGAGACTTATTCGGTCTATCAACTGTTCCATGTGATTCAACCAGTGACTAAATGATATGGTTTATGAACATAAAACTGAAATTCCGCCTACAAACAATACGGTCCATGGTATGAGAATCTAAAAGTCATGGATAACTCGCCCCGCTCCATCCCTTTATTTATTTCTTCTCTCCTACTTTAAAAATTTTTTGTGCCGTAAGTATATATGCATATGTATTCGTGTGTCTAATCTAATTCTACTAGGGTAAGCTTTTTAATTTGGGATAATGACATGTGGCTACACTCAAGAATGACACTTTTCAAATAAAGTACCCCAACCAATGGCGAATTCAGAAAATTTTTCAAGGAGGACAAAATTTTACACTAAAAATTTAATTAATTAATTAATAAATAATATATTTAATTAAAATAATAATTTTATTAATAAAATAATTAATAAATACATATAACAAAATTTTATTCGAGCTTGATTATGCCATGAGAATGAATCTATGTCAAGAAACGGCAGAAGATCTCAATAAATTCAGTAGATTACCAGAAAAACATATACCTATAACCATAAAAAACACCCCAATCACAGAGACAAATACACATCTCAGAACAACTCATCAATAACGATCAAATTTTAAGAGTGTTGTGCCAAATTTGAATTAAAAATGTCAAAGAAAATTATTAATAAGGCATCATCATCTCCCAAACGACACACCGGACAAAGTAATCCCTAATCAATTTGGTCGGACAATAGACGAGGTCGCTCTCAAACATGCATCGTCGCTGGCAACGCAACAACTGACCCAGAACCACGAGAGGAGCTCCCTCAACCCGGATAAAGCCTAGAAACGACAGTGGCGCTGAATCGGTGCCCTATTTGAACCCGCTGGCGTCCACTGGAGCCCGTTTCGACCGGATCTGGTTTTTGCTCCAAGGGTTCTGCTCCACCGACGAGCTCGACGAAGAAGGTGAAGGAGGGTCGCGTCGCGTTGCCTAAGGGAGTGGGTGCTCCAGTGCCATCGCCGGAGCTCCTTTTCACTGCGTTCTGGACTCGCCGGAGCCAGCGGCTTTGTCGCCAGAGAGTGCGAGAAGAAGAGAATGTCGGCGATCTCTGGCGGAATCTCGTTGGAGCCGTTCTCGAATCATCAACCGATTTCTGGGTCCTCCGAGAGCACTCAGATGTTGTTGGATTGTGTTTATCAGAAGTTCAAAAGGCATTTGCATTTGAGGGTCCAAGATTTGAGAGATTGAAAAGAGGGCCATTTGGTCATTTAGTATTTAATTTTAATTATTAAATTGTTTTATTTTATTTATTTGAAAGGACATATCAACCCTTGAATCATAAACTCAAGTTGTTATTTAATTGAGGGTAACAAAGTGTATATACATTATTTTAAAATATTATATTAAGGGTATTTTGGGTATTTTTAAAATATCGATGTTAAATTTAACATAAATTGGCCTAAGTGTCGCTTAACAATTCTTGAAGTACCAAAACGAAAGTTTTGAAGTTGAGATACATCATTTGAAAAGTATCATTCTTAGATATAGCCACATGTCATTATCCCTTCCAATTTTATAGGTTGTTATGATCGTGTCTTGTCTGTAGTTTCCGTAGTCTCTTAATTTATTATCTTTTAGAAATTTTTATAAAATACCCTTTAATTGCTACACATTTTATGGCATTTGTTTGGTATCTTTTTCCTTAAAAACAAAAACTCATCAATTGCTACACTCTCGTTTATTTTTTTATTAAGTGAAGATGTTCTATATTTAAAAGGGGAGATGTATGCCGTTTTCTAGTCATGCATATTTTTATAGCACATGATTTACAAAACTAAATTCTCCGGAAAAGAAGACATTTTTGTAATGGTGCTCATATTTTTTATAGCATATGTTTTTACTCTTATTTTGATTTTGATCCTTCCTTTTATTCTTAATTATTTAACCACCTAACTAATACTATCACTCATCTTCCTTCATGAATCACAAAATTTTCTTATAATATGGAAGCTATATGTTAGAAAAAATGCAACCCGTCCGTGAACCATACTATACAAACCTGTGAAATATTAATGTTTATGGGTTCAAAATTCTTAAAATGTGAGTAGCGTATGGGATAAACAAAACTAGTCCATGGATGGTTTACCGTCCTTGAACACCCCTATAAATAATTTCTATAATAAGTCAACATTATATTGATGTTATTAGTTATTACAATAATATCAGTTCAAAATAATATTGTTCTTGTGTTCTTGCGAAATAACTTTTAAACTATTATAAAATACAGATCATAACAACAAAACAAAATCACAATTATTGTAGTTTCGTGTTACGTACTAACAAACACTATTGTAACTTGACATAATTATCACATAACTATAGCTAAAATATTTTTTTTCATATGTGAGGTGCATTGAGTTTGATTATTCTCACTCAGCTACAATTCATTTTCAGTTAATTTTAAACATGAAATGACCAAAACGCCCTTAAGAGACATTTAAACTTTCAAATGGTTCCCTTGACATTTTATCCCCTTTCTCCTCGAAATTTATCATTTAATTTTTTCCTTTAAATTTGGGCCAACATTGAACCCAATCGAAGGTTAGTATAGTGATTGAATGTGAGATTGATATAGGTAAGAGGAGAAAAGAGTTTGAGCGGGAGTGGAAGCCAGTCCAAGATTGTTGGAAGAGATTAGCGATGTAGAAGGGATCACAAAAAATGACCAATCAAAATTTCAACGGTAAAATAGAGTAACTATCCAAAGATTTCTCCGACATTGTTGGTCGGCATTGTGATAAGTGAAAGGCAGAGGCAATGTCAATGGCATTGCCAAAAGCGACGAAGCAATGGTGAAAACAGGGAATAGCAAGTGGCGTCAGCCATTCTGTTTCGTTGTGTTCGCGTCCTTTACCATGTCCTTCATGCTCTTGTTTTACCTCTACCATTCCTCTTCCTTGGTCAACGACCAAAGACTCGCCATGTTCGCCAACAAACCCGCCCATCTCTTTGCCCTCAACAACCAACCAATCGACGAAGACGACGACGAGCCCCCGCCCCCTCCTCACAAGACCACCGATGACTATGACTCCGACAACACGGAACCACAACCCAATCACAAGACTATGGCTGCTATCGACCAAGACTCTGATGAAGATAATGGGAAAACGGGGGCTGATGACGATCAAGATGTCGACAAATCAAGAATTGACGATGAAGAACCAAAGGTTGACGAGGAGGATGGCGACCAAAGCTCTGCTTCTGTGACGGAGGAAATGGATGAGGCAAGTTTCGATTCTGGAACAAGGACGGTGATTTCAGAACCCATAAGAGAAAAGAAGAAGATTGCAGAGTCTCCCGTACGAAAAAGAAGGGTAAAAGGAAATGCAGAGAAAGAGAAAAATGGTTATGGTTATGGTTATGGTTATGCTTATGCTGACGGGACGATGACTTCCAAGCCTAAGAAAGGGTCTGTTGGCGGCAGAGGAAATAGAAACCAAGTGGAGAGTTTCAATGCTCAGAAGAAAGGGTCTGTTCAGAAACGGAGGAACAGAGGAAATGCAGAGGAAGCTCGTAAATTCGATGATGCAAAAACGGTTCCTCACAAGTTAGCTGTTGATCATCACAAACCAATCCCTAAGAAGAAGAGAAATAGGGGAAATGCAGAGGAAGTTCGTGGTACCAAAAGGGTTGCTAACAAGAAGAAAGGCTCTCGAGGAAATATAGACCAACTTTTGGAAATCGATGATGCGAAAATAGTCTCTAACAAGAAGAACAAGAAGGGCGCTTCTCAGCACCCAGGAAATAGAGGAAATACAGAGAAAGCTCGCAAAACCGGCGGTGCCAAAAGGGTCGTTAACAAGTTACCTGTTGATGTCCCTCATAACAAAATGAGTGCACTGAAACATAAGAAAGCTCCAAAAGTTTCAGAGAAACGCACCCAACATGTAGTCAAGAAAGAAGACGAAGATGAAGAAGAAGAGCAAGAACGCGAAGAGCAAGAACAAGAAAAAGACGAAGATGAAGAAGAAGAAAATGTAAAGGAAAAAGAAGAAGATGGTGATAGTGATGAAGAAGAAGCTGAATCCGTAGGAAGAAGCAGCGAAGGAGCTACAACCGAACAGCCACAAGACAACAACCTGATCACATCCGAAAACGACTCCATTTGTAGAGGGCGATACATATACATCCACGAGCTCCCATCGCGATTCAACGAAGACATGATCAAGAACTGCAAATCCCTAGACAAATGGCTGGACATGTGCCAGTACCTAGCCAACCACGGCCTCGGCCCTCTCCTGAACAAGAAGCTCCGGGAGTTCACCAGAGGCGCTTGGTTCGACACCAACCAGTTCACCCTTGAGCTCATATTCCACAACAGAATGAAGCAATACGAGTGCCTGACAAAGGACTCCTCCAAGGCCTCCGCCATCTACCTCCCCTACTACTCCGGCCTCGACGTCTCCCGCTACCTCTGGCACGACAAGTCCCTCAAAGACTCGGCCGCCCTCGACCTGGTCGCCTGGCTCCGCGACCAGCCCGAGTGGAAGCGCATGTGGGGCCGCGACCACTTCTTCGTGGCCGGGCGCATCACCTGGGACTTCAGGCGAGAAGGCGACAACTCCAACAACTGGGGCAACAACCTCATGTTCCTCCCCGAATCCAAGAACATGTCCATCTTGACAATCGAATCGAGCCCCTGGCACCGCAACGACTTCGCCATCCCCTACCCTTCCTATTTCCACCCCAAACACGACTACCAGGTCCGCCAGTGGCAGCGCCTCGTCAGGAAGATGAAGAGGGACTACCTGTTCAGCTTCGCGGGCGGGCCGAGGCCGAACCTCCCCAATTCGGTCAGGGGGGAGATCATCAGCCAGTGCCGGGCCGCGAGGCACAAGTGCAACCTCCTAGAGTGCGTGGAAGGGGACAAAAAGTGCTACCAGCCCGCGAACGTGATGAGAATGTTCCAGAACTCGGTCTTCTGCCTGCAGCCGTCGGGGGATTCCTTCACAAGACGGTCCATGTTCGATTCGATCCTTGCTGGGTGCATTCCGGTGTTTTTCCACCCGGGGTCGGCCTATGTTCAGTACTTGTGGCATTTACCGGGGGATTTCACCAAGTACTCGGTTTACATACCGGGGAAGGATGTGAAGGAGGGGAGGGCGGGCATCGAGAGAGTGTTGAGCCAGATTCCTAGGGCGAAGGTGGTGGGAATGAGGGAGCACTTGATACAGCTGATCCCAAAGATAACGTACGCGAACCCGGGGTTCAAGCTGGAGACTAAAGATGCGTTTGACGTTGCGATCGAGGGGGTTCTGGGGAGAGTGGAGGGAGTGAGGGAGGAGATGATGGAGGGGAGGGATGATAGTATTGGGTTCGACGAGGAGCAGAGCTGGAAGTATTATACGTATGGGAGATTGGGAGAGCATGAGTGGGATGATTTGTTTGATAGGAGTAAGAATAATAGTGGCATTGAAAGAAACAAGTGATAACAATGCCACATTTCACATCACTGCCATTTGCTTCACTCACTATGTTACTATTAACATATTTGGAGTCTGATTTTTGGTCAAATGAGCTTTATAGTTTATGTAACATTAATTACAGCACCAGTTCATATTTGTAAATTTAAACGAGAGTATAGAATGTTGTGACATTACATCTAACATCTCTATGTTTATGTTTTCTTGTCCTTTACACTCTTTTTAGGTGCAAATTTACACAACTATTAGCCATGATTAAGGCCATTTCACTAAAATGGCAAAATTTACAACTATTTCTTACTTGTAATTATTTTGTTAAGTGCATTCGAATAATCTTCCCTCACATCAACAAAAGAAGTTGTATTTGGCGCAGTGGTTCAAGTGAGCTCATCTCTAGCTTGAGGCCAGAGTTTGAGCCGTCATCGTTCTCGTGTGAGAGTTTGGGTTGGTTAGTGCCAAAGGATCAGACACGAGATTGGATCAACTAATTAACCATCACAAGCTAGAAAATAAGCATATCCTCACAATAGGAAAACAAACACTAAGATTCTATATCTTCATAAATTATCATTATACAGCAAGATAAGATTTATCATTTTGAAGTCCGACAGCATTTTGCATGCTTTCAATTTTATTTCAAGCTGCCAAATAAAATTGACCACCATCAGGTGTGTGAAACATACCACTACACTGCTTGGAAAGTTGATGAAGCCACTGTAATAGAAGCATCATCTACCCACCATAAACCTAAAGCTAGCATCATGTTGAGGCTCTCAGAAACCAAATTGCCTTATAGTCAAAATGTAGAAAGAACACAATATTGGGGAGTAAAAATCTTTCTCACTGATGCCAGGGTATAAGCAACAGTGCTTCATGTAATTAAGTCAGTGTTTGAACATCACTGCAACAGAGGTGTGGCCAGATTGGTGAACCTATCCCAATCAGAAATGTGCCAAGCTGTATACCAGAATCCATGCAAGCTGAACAAGAGAAATAAAAAGAGGTGCTTGTAAGTTCTGTATCAACTACAGTCCACCGCTCTAATTATGTATAGAAATCGTTAAAACTATCTTAAATGTGATTTGACTGAGATGCCAAGGTACCAGAAAGAGAGTAAAGGAAGCAAAGAGGCCCTCTTGGAGAAGAGCTCCATGACCACCAAATTCTTCTTCATCAACCTTTAGTATCATTGCATAATAGCCATATATTATCCCAGATGACAGCACAACAAATCTGTGCACCAGAAATCAGTACAACAAAATGAGTGCAATTTAAACAATGTTAATATGGCCCTTCCAACATCACACAAATAGAC
This sequence comes from Geranium rotundifolium, assembly GCA_963920655.1. Taxonomy (NCBI): domain Eukaryota; kingdom Viridiplantae; phylum Streptophyta; class Magnoliopsida; order Geraniales; family Geraniaceae; genus Geranium; species Geranium rotundifolium. The sequence continues at coordinate 26,433,163 of OY987317.1, read as the reverse complement.
TGGTAAATGTTAATCCTTTTCTCCAAACATTTGATTCCACAGGTGACATTATGGATTTCAGAAAATTTACTCATTCAAAAGCACCACTTTTCAAAGAAAATCAATGAATAAACAGGTTGAGAAATCTTGATATCTGAGAAAGTTTTTCTAGAAAATTCCTATCGCGTGATGCAAGGATATATATTCTAAAATGACACTGCCCACAGAGAATAAGTTCATTTCTGATACAAACCTAAACCACCTTGCAATTTCAAACCACACATTACCAAGATCTGAGTTCCTAGATGTGAAACGGTAAAGGTGTGTACAAATGCCCAAATTAAAGTGCCATGGATTCAGTTCAGCTGATGCCTACACATAAGTAAGCTGACCAGAAATGTTAGATACCAAGATGAGACGAGTGATGCTTACTGAACCATGGTCCATTTCCTTTTTTCACCACCACATCGAATATCATGTGTAATGATTTAGGAATAGCGAATGGTCAGAAAACTGGGATTTTAATCTTCAAACACGGAGGCAGCTACAAAGGATGTGCTGCATTCTCCAGTTCGAAGCTGAGAACTCTATATGTAACCAACAAGTCAAAGGGTACCAATCATTCAGAATATGTACGATAATACCCAGATCCCCGGAACCTATTTCACTTCTCTCTTGAATAAAAGGTCCTATAAATGTTCTGTAATTTTATACCCGAATCTTTTAGCAAGAATCTTCTACCTACCTCTTTTGTCATACCGCGAAACAATTCATCTATCTAGAAGGATAGTTTCGAGTTTTGATTATTCCATTGATATAATTACCCTGTGCAGACCTTATTATTCTGTACTCCACATATTTCCTTTGCAAGACCTTAAACTTAAAGCGCTTAGCGCACAACTAAATTACAAAGACAGAAACCAAACCATGAAGATATTTTTAGTTTCAAATATTCAATCTAACCAATCATGTCAATGCCAACTATGCCCAACTAATTCACTTCAAAACCTTTTAAATTGCTCTATACATTTATATTGCACTTTCCAATTAAACCCACCAGATTTAATTTAAACAATTTATCCATATATTATTCATGAAGCCATTGCAAAACGGCTAAATTAATACCACTCCATAACCTGCATTGGGTATTTCTATTTAGCATAGCCATTAATCTATCACACCACACATGCTATTCATAGGGACTAAATTGTGGCTCAGAATTCAGATGCAGTTATATTTTTTAAGCCTAAAATCCAAACATTTAGTTTCTACTTCTAGGTCAACTTTCTAACAAAGCTTCTGGAAAAACATATCGACATTGAACATCTGGCTAGTTCTGCTCGTGCACCGTATTAGACGGGCATTCAGAAAAACACTTTCACTACTGAATAGTCGATAACTGAGCACTAATATCTCAAGAGCAAGGGCCATTACAGTCAACCTAACACCTTGTTTCCTATATTGAAGGAGAATTTTAGAAGACACACTAGTCAAGAAGGGCATAATACTATGTATTCATGAAAACTATTATATTGACACTGTCAATTTGATGCCTTAGTGGCAAGGTAATGGTTTTCTTGCTCAACATTTAATATGACTCCATCAGCACCCACCTTATCAGAGTAGTTTGAACTTTAGACATTGACTAGTACAGGGAAATAATTAGAAGGAAATCACGCATAATAGAAAATGATAGACTACAGTGCTCCCAAAACAATTATTCAGTGCTTGAGATCGATCCAACTTACAGCACAATCCATATGCCTCCAACTAAAGGAATGGCACCCCATAATAGCCCACAGACAAGAGCCACCACTTGCCTAATCCAATGCAAGACATCTCCCAATTGATCCTGAGGCAAAAAAGAGAGTAACTGTACATCAATAAACTCATTCTCATCGTTCAATTGCCATGCACATTACTTTCAGCCCAGTCAAGAAAATATGCATTCAACAATCATGTCAAAACAAACGAAATGGATTAAGAACATTACTGCCGCTAAAACTGGGATTCGTTTACTCTAAACTATCTGTTTTAACTCTATGCTGCTACCAATAGTTGATGTGAAGTCGTTGACCTCCTTTCATGATTGTCAAAATAGAAAAAATAAGGGACTACAGATGTCGAGTTCCATTAAATTCCTAACTAAATAAAACGAAACTGTGGATTCAAAAACACGTTGATCTCAGTTAACCGAGAAAGCAGAAATAAGTCCAAATTCAGTACCTTATCCCACGAAGCCTCTGGATCTACCAATTTAGCGAATTTGAACGGAGGAAAGTGGCCGTTCTGATGATGATCATTGAATTTTGCTGATTTACCTCCTTCCTTCATAATCAGAAGCTAAACCTCTATAACTGCCTAGGGTTTTGGATTTGACGGACGCAAAAGAAAGACAAACGAGAGGAACAGAAGAGCAGAACGATGGTTGAAGCTCGATCGAGGCAATGATTCACCGGAGATCTGAAAACATCGGAAACAGTGTAAAATATTGGTCTTGCTTTGCTCCACTGGACTGCACGTGATGTACATGAATGGGCCTTGCTCTCAGATTGGGCCCAATTGAATGAAGAGTCACGTGTTTAGTGCGTGATAATAGGAAAGTTGGGGAATTTCAAGAGCAGTGGATAGTTTAGTTCGTACGAAAAGACAAACAATCCCATCAGCATATCAAACTCCTGATCGCCTAATTGTAAGGTTTTTGAGCTCTGAAGTTGTAAGGGATTTATCGCATGTTCAGCAGATCCGTCAACGGGTACGTCGTCTGGCATTCGATGTGGTTGACGATTTAAGTTTTGGTTTGAGTTGCGGTTGTTTTCAGTGTTGATTGACTCGAAATTTGTAGTAGGTTTGCTATGTTGACTTGATTCATGAGTATGCTAAATTTGGGGTTTTATGAATAAGTTCAAGTTTACTGGCTTGTACATTATTTACATACTTATCTGTTGCTGATTAAGCATTTAACTTTATCAAACGGCCCTATTTGTATAACTGTATTTAATTGTATAAAATGGATATTGTCAACAGTTTTGGTGCTGCTATGTTGATTGTTGGAACCTACCTGACCATTAGATTTAGACATGTCCATGTAACACCCAAGTCAACAGTTAGTGTCTCTAGCCTCCCTATGTGCGCCAGGGTTGTAAAAGTAGCTAGGTGCTAGTCGGGCAGACAAAGCCTTCGAATATTAATCGGGGACTAGTCGGGATTAATTGGATTTGTATATATTTTTAATTTCTATTAAATAAACTAATACACAGATATACTGAAAATATGAATCATGCTATATAAAAATAAATATTTAAGATATATATAAAAATATAAATATCTTAATGTTTGTTACATTTATATACATCAAAAAATAAAAAATATATCAATAAAAGTACCAATTAGTATTAATTATTTTAGTTTTTATTTATTTTTTAATTTTCTAAATACATATTTTTAAAAAATTATCTAAACCAGCCTAGCTAGATCTGCTTAAAACCGCCTACCCGACTTAAACCGCCCGATTACAAAAAATTGGGCTATGTTGCAGAAATCTCCGCCTAGGCCGACTTTTACAACACTGATTGTGATTCATTATATACCTAGTGGCGTGTCATTTGTTAAGATCAATCTTGTGATATGTTCGTGCCTTCAAGCTGCTTGGTTATGAAGGGGTAGAAGTCATAAATCCAGAGGGAGGAAAAGATGACACAGAAGAGGAAGCTCAGAGAGGAAGATGGAAGCAAGAGGTGTTACTTATTTCCCCAATTATCCCTTGTATATAGTCCGTCTTTCATACTTTCACTACTGAACGTACATATTTTATGCGTGTTTAGCGGAATATTAAGGATTCTAATATCAATCCTAAGTAGTTTCTTTCTGTTGCATAATTATCGTTGATGTTGGATAGCTTGTTTAAGGACAGTGAACACTTAACCATGGGTTCGTGTCACTATATATATATGCTCCATATGCATCATACAACCTGAATATGTCTCGCTTCATGATTTTTCCATTTGCATCTTGTACATTTGATTCATATTGAGATTGTTTTCATTCCCATAGGAAAGAGATAGCTATTGGAAGACGATGCAGAAATATATAGGGTCGGATATCACATCAATGGTGACACTTCCTGTCCTTATTTTTGAGCCAATGACTGCTCCAGAAAATGGCTGAGGTTGGCGCTTTATATTTCTTTATCTTTTAGCATTTATGCTACTGTTGCTCTGTGCATGTTCTATATTGTTGACTAATTATAATTTGCACTACTTTTGTTACCGTTAATGGAATATAGTCACTTGTTGGTGCGAGGATCCTTACATGCGTTTGGTGTATGCTTGTGAGTTTGCTTTTTTTGTATTACTGTACTAAGGTGTATGTAGTTATTGTGTTATGTATGCATATAACTATCCTAACCTTGCAGCTTCATGGACTATATCTGTTTACTATGCCTATCAGAGAACCTGGAAGCCTTTTAATCCTATTCTTGGGGAGACTTATGAAATTGTTAACCATGGTTACATATCTTGCTGAGCAGGTGTGTTCTTTGTAGATGTTATTGGCGCAGCAAAAGAGTGCTTCGAAACGAAGTAAAGATAAAACCCTAACTTTAGGGAGAAAACGGAATAAATCAAAGTAACTCAAATTGATAATTATGATAATAATTTCTACACAAGATAAGACTTATATAGGACTAATTCTCCAAAATTAACTCAAACTAATAGACCTAAACCAATAGAACTAATCAATCTAAACTAATTAGAGTTAGGAAATCTAACTTAATAGGAAATCCTAAAACTATCCAAAATCTAATACAATTAAGAATTCTAATTGGGATTGTCCTACATCAATTCTCCGACGCTTGAAAAAAACTCGTCCCAAGTTTTCTGGATCTAAAGAGAACTCATCTGGTGGATGGTACTTGAATGTGTTCCCAATGTTAAGCATGTTGCGGACATTCATTTGAGCGAGAATGTCTTTCTTGGGATGGCAATTCCATACCCGACATGTATTAAATTTGGTCACAAAATCTAGGTTCTTCAGTCCATAAAAGGTATTCTGCGGAGGATCAAAATATATTCCTTGAGCAGGCAGTCCAAAATACATGACATTCGTATCCTTGATGTTTAGACCATGAACCAGCTTATCGCCCCTAAACTCATGGTAACCATCTACTCTGACCAACTTTGGGTTGAAGCCAATTCTTTCGAACGGTTTATTCCAGTCATATTCATCAAATAAAGCATGCATAAGTCGGAGTTGAAGTTGTAGATGTGACATAGTGATCGATGGTGCACAAATTACTTCTTTCATAAAATGTATTGTATCATTGGTTGAAGTTCCATCACGCCTTTGATTTATCACCCGCAGTTCCTCTTTTGTTTTACAATGAGAAGCATCAATTAAGCCTAGTAATAGATTTCCATCTCGTTGGTCATAACTATTAGATTTTTCATGACTTCTTGTCTGTCGACTCTTATTCTTGTCTGACGGCTTCTTGTCCACTTTCATATTTCCATCACGTTCTTGATCATAAATTCTACTATGATCGTTTCCATAACCTTTGGTCATACTTGATGAAACTTGAGAACAATTAATCATACCAAAACTCAACTCAGTGTCAAGAGTTTCAGTTGTAACCTTAGTACCTTTTGCGTGTATCGACAATGGATCCAACGAATTGATTTTTGACACATTTGTTTTACTTGATTGCATGTAACTATCAGGATCTGCATCTTGACTTCTATCTTCAATTTCTGAAAAGCTTCTTGTAACACTAGTTAGCCCATTCTTATTTTCATTAGTGTCAACCACGGGAATATTGTTTGTCTCTACTTCAAGTTGTATATGAGCATCTTCAAAACTTACACTGGCAGTTTCATGTGCCTCTTTCAAAACCTTGTATTCAGGGTATGGAACATCATGTATCTCCTTGCGCTCAATCAATTGATTTTTACAAGATTCCAACTTAATTTTTGCAAGCATAGATCTCTCAATACCTATTTTAGTATCTTCTTCTATTCGTTCTTCAACTTTTCCCTTATTGTTAACTTCTGAGAAAACTAGCTTGTCTTTCTTAATAACGAGATTGGAGTCTAGTGAGTTTGATTGCAGGAATAATACAATCTTGTTATTTTAACCACCAAAACATATAAGTATTGTCACGAACCCTGTAAGTAGCATTGATGTCGCAGTACCAATGTCGCCCCAACAAAACGTGACAAGTATCCATATCCACCACTTCACATATAATCTCATCTTTATAGTATTTCCCAATTGAGAAATGAACGAAACAAATTTCAATTACCTTAGTCTTGATTCCCCCTTTGTTCCATTCAGTTTTGTATGGTATCATGAGTGCTTCTGTTTCCAGGTTGAGCGTTTTGACCAATGCTTTGGAGACTTTATTTTCGTTGCTACCATGATCAATAATCACTTTACATACCTTATTGTTAATGGTGCATCGAGTTCGAAATATCTTGTCTTTGTGTTCTCCACTCTCTACATCAGTTGTCAACGCATGAATATTCTTTTGTTGTTGTTGATAAGCAAGTGTAAAGTCACATGCATCGTTGTCGTTCTCCATTCGGCTTTCACGTTGTCGATTTCTCACTTCAGATGTATGCGCAGGAAGTTTCTGCGTCATGTTACTAAGTGAGTCTATAGTGTCATCTAGTCGTTGCACGACTCGTTCAATCCATCGTTTGTCGACGACGAGTTGGATTTTACTAGTGCAATAGTTGACCATCATGCCCGGTCAAATCCGGGCTCTGATACCACTTTGGTGCAGCAGAAGAGTGCTTCGAAACGAAGTAAAGATAAAACCCTAACTTTAGGGAGAAAACAGAATAAATCGAAGTAACTCAAATTGATAATTATGATAATGATGATAATAATCTTTACACAAGATAAGACTTATATAGGACTAATTCTTCAAGACTAACTCAAACTAGTAGACCTAAACCAATAGAACTAATCAATCCAAACTAATTAGAGTCAGGAAACCTAACTTAATAGGAAATCCTAAAACTATCCAAAATCTAATACAATTAAGAATCCTAATTGGGATTGTCCTACATCAGTTATTTTCTTAAGATGTGCTATTATGGCTGATTTTCTCATTAGCCTGCTTTCATTCTTATCCATGTCCTTACTTCTTTCTTTTGAACTTTTTAATCCGTGAATTGCTCGTATTATGCTTTTCCCCTCAAATTCCTTGTAATCTACCCATAACATTTTATAATTTGCCAAATTTAATTAAGGTTTGGATGTGCTCACACTTCACACCATTTCTTCCTATTGCAGGTCAGTCATCATCCCCCAATGAGTGCTGGCCATGCTGAAAATGAGCATTTCACTTATGACGTGACATCAAAATTAAAAACAAAGTTTTTAGGAAACTCGGTTGATGTTTACCCTGTTGGGAGGTAACATTTATAGTTTTAAATTAATTATTAGTATAGATATATCCTATTTTCATGGGCCCTATTTTTAAATTCCTGTCTGTACATTTTATGCTTTGATTGTTTTGGTCACAGTTCAATAAATGAACATATGAAATTATAAAAGTTCTTGTTCTTTCGATTGCTAATATTCACATATATATACACATGAGCCATCTTGACTCATTACTGGGACCTATGTCCTCTTGTACCTGTAGTTCATCTTGACTCCTACAAGGGAAGATTTGCTACAAGTACATTCTTAATTTCATTACAATTCACAATCTATTAACCTACTTTCTGTACCTAGAATCTTCAGAAGCATCATTGCTGATTTAGTGTTACTTGCTATTCCATTTGCTGCCTCTATGTGGCGTTTAACTAAAAGCTGTTTTTGTTGCAGTTCTGGCAGGTATGAAGTGGATGGATATGTCTATTATGCTGTTGAGGAGCCTAAAATATTGATGACAGGAAGTGGAACGAGTCAATGAGTTATCAACCATGTGATTTGGAAGGGGAACCTCTGCCGGGCACTGAATTGATAGGGGAACTTCAATTTTATGTTATTTATCAATTACCACAACCTTTCAGAAGATGTGAACTAGTGACGAAATACTTTGACTAATTAACCAAATACATGTTATCTTTTAGGTTCCTTGCTGAACTTTATTTTCTTCATAAATATATAATATAACCTCAGCAAAGGTACATTTCCTTTCAATTACAAAAAGGAAATGAATCTATGACCAAATCATGATACTTCTGAAATGATAGATTGACATCATAAGAATTTATGGACATCTAGAAATGTAACTTTCAAGTGTTAATACTTAAAGATCCTTACAACTCTTTCTTTAAGTCTCTATATTCTTACTAGAATCCTATCCAAGGTCTGGTTGGATTTATTTTTGTTCATCTTTCTTTCTATTGCTCATAATAAGGCATGAACAAATTAATCAGTCGACTGAAAAATAGACTGATACAATAATTGTACATTTGAACTTACCTCATTTATAATAGTACTCAGTATGTGTCCCACTTTCCAAAAAGGCATGACCCAAAATAAGTGTTCCATTTCCATTTTAGTTAGTGAATTAGTCATGAGAAATCACCAATAATATTTCTCCTTAAGGTAATTATAACACCTTGAATTGTTGGGAAAACATGAGGGTGAAGCGTGGAAAACATTGAAATCTAAACTTATCAAATAGTCAGCAAGACACTTAATTTGTGACAGATGGAATAATAATTAGGTTATTCATACTTAACAACGACCCACATTAGCTTTATTGATTTGACACATTAATGTACATATTATTAAAGATTGAATTTTTTTAGGCTCCGCGGGGGGTCATTTTTTTAGCTGGATTGCTGTCAGAGCCGTATTTAATTTCTCGATAAAAGCATTTCTTGCTCCACAGGTTTGGCATCTTGCAGGCATTCCGAAATATGACAAATTTCAGTACACACACATTTTGCATATAAGATAAATAGTTTTGATACTGCTCCCAAGAAATTGTTAGCATCAGACTCTCGTTTGCGACCTGTTAGATATGCAATTGAGAAAGGTGATCTATCCAAAGCTGGTGCTGAAAAGACCAGGTATCTCTCTCCCGCCCTCTTTCTCTCACGTTCACACACACAATCTAATGGTTTATGAAGCTTGGATGTTAGATTCTAATGAATGTTTGTCTAAATGGATAGTATATGTCAAATACATTTTTTTTGTTATATTGGCTATAAAAAAACCTTCTTTAACTTTGAGGTGCTCAATGGCTTTTCCATTTTGGAGGAAAGACAGAGAGCTGAAAAGAGGAACCGAGAGGCCAAGGAGCATGAGTTCACGCCAAATGGTTTGATTTAAGTAATGAAGTGACACCTACTCCTTGGGGTGACTTAGAAGTGTACAAGTTTAATGGTAACTATACTGAACATCGGGCTGCTGTAGATAGCTCAGACAACATCGAGAAGGTTGATGCTAAGTCGATTGAATTTAACCCATGGCAGTATGGCAATGTATCTGCAGAATGAGGTAATTTAGTTCAGGCAGTCTGGTTGATTGTGCAATTAGTTTCTGGAACATTTTGGCGTGATATAGGGAAGTTCCTTGCTTTCTGAAATGTTGTATCCCCATTTTGATCCTTTATACATGAATAGATAACAATTATACATGACCCTTTTTGAAGGCGACTTGCCTTGCATCTTTTGCTTTATGTGACCATAATGTTTAGTCGGTTGACTGTGAAAGTCAATTCTGTATCTGCAAAAAAAGTTCCAGCTTCTTAATAGGTCTCTCTCGCAAAACTAAGACACCAGCAATGCTTGAACGCACAACCTCTCCTAAGAAAGTGTGTTTCAAACCGCTGGAGCGTCCCCTTGGAAATGAAATTCAAATTCTATTGATAAAATAAAAATATGTAATGTGCATTGATAATAGTTATGTAATGGGCATGCTCTTCTGCTAAGGCTTGAGGTAGAAAGCAACACGGAACACAAAACTTAAAAGAGAGATTGAGGGGCAACCTTAAATTAATAAATTTGGCGTTTACGTCAAGCAACTCATTTTTTTCTCCAAACCTTACTTCCATTTATGGTTGCATGAACTTAAACCTTTATCTCTGTCACTTTCTCTCACATATGGGAAAAATGTCCGTCCCTACATGATTTGTGTCAATTGTTGGGTAAGAACATACTCACGCCAATGTATGAGCTGCGATCATTGGTTTCTCCAACCCACTGCTGCTGCAAGTGCAAGCCTTTTATATATATATATATATATATACACTAAACCACAACCAACAATTCTCAAAAAACATATAAATATCCTATTTTTTAAAATGGACAGTGAGCTACACTTAGAGATCATAAATTCACAAATAGTACATACCGTTAGAATTTTGGATGGAAAATGTTAAAATTGTAAGTTAAAAGACGAAATGCCCTTAGTTAGACGAAAATGTCATTGTGAGGATTTTGGTTATTTCTTGGCTCAACCTTCACCCACCTTATCTCCGACCTCGATACTACTTCGCCGGTTTTCCTCGCCTCCTCACCATTGATCGGAAATGCTCAAGTGACCGAAATTGGGTCTTGTTCTAATTTTGGGGTTGGTTTTGAACGGAAACAAAAACATTCATAGTGCCGGAGCTCCCGGTCTAACTGGTCGGCTCGACCTGAGTCTCGAGAGGCTCCGACGCGATTCTGGCGAGTTTGGGCGAGCTCCGACGACTTCGGCCACACTCGTTTCCGACCTTTACAGACCCTTTTCAATCTACTCTAAAAAATCACTTTTTTTCCATACCAAAACCCAGAAACAGAGCATTGAAGAGAATCAAAGAGACTTCCATGGACTGCACATTATTGTTACCAGATTATGAATTGATTTTTTATATTATTTTTTGTATAGAAAACCAGAATTGAATCGTGTTCCATGTTCTTTAATTGACACTTCATTGATGATCTCATTTTGAAATATTGTTTGTTAAATTTCAAGTTTCTCTCTGTTCAATCAATCACAGTGAACAAATCATAAACACATATTTTTAAGAACATCCTAGACCCTAGATCATGAATTAAGAACTTAACCTTTAACATTTTTGGGCCATATTCAAATCAAAGTCACTCTAACTTTAATCCTCGCAATATTACATTAATTGTCACGTGTACCCACGTAATGACCCAGTAGGCAGGAAGCCCAACCCACTCGGCCCACCCACTCGGCCCAAGAGACCATCTCTCTGTTAACTACTTCTCTATAGCCTTCAAGGCTCTCACCAATTTCCTGTGGTCTGAGACAGAAACCGTGATTTGTGTGAATTGAAGGCCACTCACTCACTCATTATTATTCACAGGTAAAAATTGTTTCTTTTTATCTATTACCTATCTGGGTGAAATTCAATCATTATTCCATAGCAAGATTCAGCAGAAATTTGATTTGATTTGATATGATCTAGGTTTTTAATTTCAATTTCTAAGTCTTCAATCTTCACCGGTTTTGGGGATTCCCAAAAAATACATAACTCAAAATGCCGAAAAACACATATGCATTTGGTCAAGCAGCTGATTAGGATGGAGTCGTCATCTCCGACCTTGCACCACTGTTAAGCTCCTCTTCATTGCCCTGTTTCTGGGTTTTGGTATGGAAAAGAAGTGATTTTTGAGAGTATATCGAAAAGGGTATGTGAAGATCGAAAGGAGGCGAGAACGACCGGCGAAGTTGTTCCGAGGCCGGAGATGAGGTAGATGAAGGTTGAGCCAAAAAACAACCAAAATCATCATAATGGCATGGTTTTGAAAATTTGAAGTCTAACCAGGGGCATTTTCATCTTTTTACTTTAAATTTTAACATATTTCATCCAAAATTCTAATGGTAGGTACTATTTGTCAATTAATGATCTCTGGGGTGCGGCTCACTGTCCATTTTGAAAAATGGAGTAGTTATGTGTCTTTTGGGATTGTTGGGTGTAGCTTAATGTCTTTTATACATATTTATATGCTCCATTTCTCTTCTATCACTTAGACTAAAACTGCCTTACTTTCTAGCTCTTGTTTGCTTCATTAAATTGTTAACAACATCCTTCAACCGTAACTGCATCTACAAGGTAGGGCATTTTATAAACAGATAAAAACCCAAGTAGCTTATACACGTCAGTTAGATGAACAAGATGGGTACCCAATTTCTTAAATTATCTATAGCCACATCACCCATATAATCTTTGGTCTCATCTTCTCATTTATGTTCTAGGGGTAATGAAAGTTGACTAAACCCAACTATGTCATGTTTCAAAATGAATACCCCAACTTCTAAAATTTCATTTCGGGTACCCCAAGTCTTAATAAGCGACATTTAGCCCAACGTCTGTTAAATCTAACTGAATTGGTGTGTTAAAAAGTCTAAAATGCCCTCAATAGTTTTGGTATGTTAAACCAGTATGATTGGTTCAATTGATATGATTATGAAATGACTATTTTACCACTAATTGAACAACTAATTTAACTAATGGTTTGAGACAATTTTGACTTTTCAACTGCACAAATAATAATTATAATTTTTTAATAACTATATATATATTATCATTAATTTATTATATTATTATATTATTAATCATTTATTAATTAATAACCCATCGTCTTCTTCCCGTTCCATGCAGCCTTCTCCCCGTCTCCGGCCGTGACATAGTTGGGTGTAGTCAACTGTCATTACCCCTATGTTCTAATATCAACTTTTCATACAGAAAGTAATAACGATTGATAAGCCTAAAATAGAAGGCCCAGTTCTCTCCATTAAACTAACTCAAACTCACTTGTGGGTGTAATCTTCTACCACCCTCAATGAATGTTACAAAATTTAGACATCTATTCAGTATTTAAATTGTAATCCCGTTTCTCTCGTCGCCTTTGATGAACGGTGACCCTTTTGTGCTTGTTCTTATGTATACAGCCACTTGAGCTAGTCATCAAGAGAAACTCGTATTCACTTCGAATACAACTCATGGTCCCCTTCCACATCCTAACGCCGTACGTCTTCCTATTTTTGGAATCCTCCAGTCACGTCGTTCTTTTTTACGAGAAAGAAAGATACAACATTTCGTTTAAAATAAATTTAACGTTGCCGTTTTTTCTAGATAAGAAATTGGATCTCTGAAAGAATTAACTTTTTCTTTTTTGAAGGCAAAAACGAATTTTATTAATTAAATAGCAACTAACCCGACATCAAGCCGGACAGCTAAAGCTACATTTGGTGGGACAGACCCCTCACCATAATCCCAACTACTGTTAGTTAAATCAAACATGGCCAATTCGGAGCCATTTGATTACAAGCAAAACAAAGACCACATGTTCCGATAGTGGGTAGTACGCAACACCGTTCGCTAATGATTCCTCCAAAGTTGTTCAGCTCGACCCGTTTAGCATCATGTAGAGCCACAGCCTCCAACTCATGCGGATGGAGAAACCCCGTGATCTTGCTGCAGACCGCCTTAAACCAGCTTCCTTGATCAATCATGCGATTAATATGGGCATCGCGAAATTCAAATTCTCCCAGCTAATTTGGTTTAACCGGATCAACCCATCGACACTAGGGACCCCCCCTGTTTCCTTCCAGTACCAATCCCAATAGGACACCCAAGTGACATATTGAATTTTAAGCAACCAACCAAAACCGTTGATTCCTATGTATTGAAGCTTAAGCAAGCTGAGGCCCCCTAATTCGATATGCTTGCATGAGTCTGCCCACCGACGTCATATAATCCCAGTTCCCTCCTAGTACCGATCTACCGTTGCAACCCAAGCTCACCCCACCTGCAATTCCGTCTTCAACTCCAACCTTAACCGCATTGTCCTCGACCCCGTTCCTGTCCTCCCCCTAGATTTGCCTCCTTCACCGTCAACTGCCGTCGCAACTACCATCGCAATACCCGGAACCGTCGTCGTACTAGAAACCCTCACAGGCAGAGCTATACCGCCGCGAGACATCGTCAATTTTCGACGTACAACTCAAATCGCCACGGGCGAAGAGTACAGACCACAACCAAGCCAAACACTAATTTTCCCTTGAAGGAATTAACTTTCTCTTAAATGAAGTACTGATAGTGAATTAGACCAAACAAATTATTTCATAAAACTTTCCCTGATACTCTAATTTTAAAATATAATCCTGTCACTATCCATTAATGGAGAAGACCAAATTGTCCTTAGATGTGTGTCCACGTGAATTTTACCTATTGCTTCCACTTCGTTTTCGTTTTGCGTGACATCAACTAAGCAACTTACTTTGCCTAAAAATACTTGTCATCATTTAATTTCTTGTTGTAATAAATATGATTTAATATACTTGGTATATGTACAAATAAAAACTATTTAGTTTTGGCCATGCATTATCAGTATTTAAGACTACACTAAAGTCTAATGCAATAAACAATCATTTTAATCCACATTAACTCCAATACAATATGTATTTATTATTACATGGCAAATGCTCTGTTACTACCATATTCGTGAGAGTTTCACAATCAAATTGAACTCTGTCGACCGCAGGATCTCACAGGTTCCACGCGTCGTCATCGAAAGAGGTGTCCTCCAAACCTGCTATAGCCAGTGAACCCACAAGCGAATACAGGTAGGTCCGGTGAGAGCTCAGCTGGGGTTTAACTAAACGATGGATGATTTACAGAGGGTTTTGGCGATGAGGGAGAGAGAAATATAAAAGAAATTCATGGAAATGTGTTACGTGTAGAACCCATATGGGTTAGAAATTGACACCAAAGCTTGAATTTTCTGGCAATTGTTCGATCCGCTGATTAATTTTCCGATACTTTGTTGCTTCGTGGAATATAAATCTTAATTGTCCCCTGCAGGTGAGGATATATTGCTTTTTGGTTCGTCACTTCACATCATCTGTATTGACATGATTTGTTTTTACTCAATTTTGGGTCTGGTGGGTTCGATCTGAGATTTTGGGCTTGAATTACTTATTTACTTTGGAGGACTTTCTTAGTTGTAAATGTTTATGTATTTTGGATGCTGGTTGAACTTTTCTGGCTTTAGATTTCTTTTGATCTGATTGTTCACGATGTTCCTCATACATCATCTTAACTTTCTCTTATTGAAATGAAGTTTGTTGTATCCTTCATATAAGGGATTTATGGTGTTTTTTCCTTTATCTTAAATTTGCCTAAGTTTATGTAGATGCTGTTGATAACACAATGGCAATTTTTGTTCTTCTTCAATTTTTCCTTATTCTTGTTTGCTATAGAAGAAGAAAATAGCTTTGATCAGATTCTAGCAAGTTTTGCCATTTTTACCATATTCTTACTCAATTTATCTATTCCTAATTTGTATGAAATTTGTGCAAGAAAATAATAGCCATGCTTGTGCTATCTCCCTTCAGATCTGTGGATCCCGTGGAATTATGGATTTGGTATGCGTTCTCATTGTTTGAGCTCTGCAGTAGCAGTTCTGGGAATTTGGTATTAAGATAGGAGTCTAAGGCTCCATATTGGAAGCAATTTTCATTACACTCCAAATACTATTTTCGTTTGTGTTTGCTGGGCATTTTTAACATTTCGGTGAGGTTATAGGACATGTTTCTCAGTTCATTTATTCTTACATGGGCATTTTTCAATTTTTCTATCAGCAAAGTTTTTTCGTTTTCTTTTCTTTTCTGCATCGCATGACATGTATTTTTATTACCAATCTACATGATAATTTTCTGTTCCATCAAAAACCTCCTGTCAATGTTATTAAAATTCATGCAGATATTTGATTGAAAATGATTATTTACTTGGGCATTTATTGTGAAATTGATCCAGGAATTCTGGTTTTATGTATCTCTAATGCTCCTTTTTAGTGTAAATCTAAAGATATGGTGTTGCACAAGCGGTTCGATTATGGATTTAATGGATATCAGGTGCTTGTCATTCCTCGAGCTGCCAGATCAGCTAGGGTATATTTACCCTGTCGACCTTAAAATACTTTGTTGACGAGTGTTTCTGTTCCTGAAGTACTGACATGGTCAATGCTTTATTATCTGTTGTAGCGGAGGAGATCATATGCAAAAAAAGTTGATGACAATCAAATGTGTGCATTTGACTTACTGGCCACTGTTGCTGGCAAGCTATTGCTTGAGACTGAAAGTTCTCATACTGCCGTTGATACATTAACCGGAAAAGATAACTGTACGACCTCAGTTGTTGAAAAGGGTGTGAAAATGGAATATCAGGATGAGGAGAAACCATTGAAAATAGAACAATATGATAAAGGGAGGGGTGATGGGAAATTACTTGTTCCTGGGACTGTATCACACACCCATGATCAAAATTATGATCTGAAGGAATCCCAGCATTCTCAGAATGATGAACATTCTGGGCTTACTTCTGTGCTGACTGGTTCTGAATGCTCAAAGAGAGTTTGTGCTCAGAAGATGGAGATTGATGGAAATATTAGCGAAACGATTGGTTGCAAGGTAGATGAAGGATCACCAGCATATTTGGATACTGGTGATTGTAAATTAGAGAATGAAATCAATATAGTGAAAAAAGAGTCTGATAATATGCCTATTGATATCAGGGCTGAAATGTGTAGTTTAGATAAACCTGTTACCTGGGACGGGAAACCTGCTGCTGGGATTAGTTCAGACAGTAGTTCTAAGGGGCCTTTGTACAAGGAACATGCTCCTTATCTTTCTTATAGCCCTAGTTGGGATGTAAATGTAGTTAGTAGAGATGATGATGAAAACTCTTCTGGGTGTACTCACCCTGGTAAGGCCATGGGATGTACTCACCCTAGCCCCAAGGCAAGATTCTTTAGGCCGTCTCCACAAGTTAGAGACCAGCGAAGTAGAAGGTTATTGGCATCTAAATACTGGAAAGTAGCTCCAAAATCGAAGAATCAGGAACTTCAAAATACTGGTGAGTGACAATTTTATGGAGTGGGTCTCTACCTTTCAATAACTTTGTTCTAAGGTATAATTTATTTAGCCCTTGAACTCAGTGATCTAATCTTATAAATGAAACTATTACAGTGTTTCCAAATAGGGAAATGAAGTCTGTACGCCGCAATAGGAAGAACTGTTATAAGCGACAAAGATCTCTGAGAAATTACCCTTTTAAGAAGACAAAGATCTTATATCATCGCTCCATATCAAATTCCAATGGAGATGTCTGTAATGGTAGCATTTCTAACTTATCTGGGAAGGGCAGTAACGGAGATGTCTCTGGTTCAGATCTGAAGATGCACGCAGGTCCTTTTCTTCCCTCTGCGCCTTTATTCTTAAGCATCTTTGTGTTGGTATTTAAGATTTGTGGTTGCTTTGTTAAACAATCCTATTTTTGTCATGCAGCCACTAGGACATCATCATCAGTAGCAGGCCAACATTCATCATTCCAGAGTAGGGATTCTCATGGTATGAGTCTTTGATGGAGCTATTCATTGTGCTCTTTTGAATTGTTAGATGTCAGAGGTTCTTACCAGGAGTTATCTCTCCTGTTACTCAGTGAAGCTTAGAATCCAGTCATTCAGGGTGCCGGAGCTCTTCATTGAGATTCCCGAAACGGCAACTGTTGGCTCATTGAAGGTAGGAGTATGCTTGACTGTAAAATTCTGTGAATGCATCTTGCTGTCATGCCATTTATGCATCATATTTATGTGGAACAAAGAAATCCTAATTCATTTATATATTTTATTCTATTAAAACTTGACACATTCTTTATTTGTATCTAAGTTGGGGGAATCCCTCTAATTTTGCATTTCCTCATGTTTGAGCTATAGAATTTAAACAATTTCCGTTGACATATGTATCCTCTTGTCGGGTCAGGATGGATCTATCTTCATCGTTTGCTGCTCCTTTCTATTATTGGATGTATTTCTCACCTACTGTTTGCTTGTCCTGCAGCGGACAGTTATGGAGGCAGTGAATGCTATACTTGGTGGTGGGTTACATGTTGGTTTACTTCTTCAAGGTAAGAAGGTTAGAGATGATCACAGAACATTACAGCAAACTGGAATATCTCAGGATAAGCATTTGGAAGCCTTAGGTTTTTCCTTGGAGCCTACCCTATCCCAAGTATCCTCTCATTTAGGCTCTGAAGACACTTCTTTTCTTCGTCCTTCAGACACAACTCAGCCTTTAACTAGGTATGTATGTCCATATGCATGCAAATATGAGAATTTATAGCCTTCATTGAACGGTAAAGTATTGTCTCTTGCATGTATTTTATTCTTTCTTTGGTAAATGAGTCTCACGCTTTTATGATTTTCTGAATGCACTCATGAAGTTACGTGAGCGATTTCTGGAAAGTTCATTTCTCCTAATTTTTATGCTTAGAATCCATATGCTTGAAATTGATCTGTCAGCACTGCGTGCGACAATATGTTCTTAAGCATACTAATCAGTTTTCAGCTGAAGCCAAGTTTTCTCACTTGGTATTTTTTCCCTTTCAGTTATTTGTCTTCAGTTCATAAAGGAAGTACTGATACCTCATCTGAGCTGCATGTTGCCAATTTAGACATCTGTGTTGAAAGTGATCATGACTCTGCACCATCTTTGATAGACTCGTCAGTTGACAAAAACACAGATGATTCGAAAGAACTAGTTGTTTTACCTGCAATGAGTATGGAGACACTAGCCATGGTTCCTGCACACCATAACTCCAAGCGTTCTGAGATTGCTGAGCGCCGAATTCGTCGACCTTTCTCTGTTACTGAAGTGGAAGCATTAGTTCAAGCAGTTGAGAAGCTTGGGATTGGAAGGTATGTCCGATATTCGTACCAAGTGAAGTATACACATCTTGATATATTTTCTATTATATGAGTTCACCTTATCAGACATTTTTCTCTCTATAATTTGGTCCCGTGGTCTGATTTGGCAATATGCAATCTAACTTGATGGTAGTGTCAATCTCTAGGTGGCGTGATGTTAAGCTGCGAGCTTTTGACAATGCAAAGCATCGCACTTATGTGGATTTGAAGGTAAAGCTCTGTTCTGTGTTCTTATTTTTAATGTTTTAGTTGTGTTTTGTTTAAGAGAGCGTATTTAGGCCTCTAATTCATGTCTTTACAATTGGATACCTGTAAAATTAGATGTATTGGTCAGTTTGATGGGATTATCAGAACTTTCCTGGTTCTTTGGTATTCCTCATTTTACAATTCAAATTCTTACCTAATTGCTTAGCAATGGTCCCTACAAGAACAGAGACCTGGAAAGACAGGAGCACGTGGAGATGATGGGGGTGGGGGTGGGTAAATGATTTTTCAGTCTTTAATATGTGTAGCCCACAAAGGAAACTCCTTGATCTTATTCCTATACGACTTGTGTTGTGTATTTGAATCGTGCATCCTTCTCTCTTGTGGGTAACATATGCATTGAAACGTATGGAGTAGGTCCGACTCCTGGTGATTGGGGATTGTAAAGCAAAAGGGATAGGAAGAGTTTGTATGTAGCAACAAATGCGTGATTATTATAAAAGTTGAAGTGGATATTGTGCGCAGGATAAGTGGAAAACGCTGGTACACACAGCAAGAATAGCGCCTCAACAAAGGAGGGGAGAGGCTGTCCCACAGGAGCTCCTGGACAGGGTTCTAGCTGCCCATGGATACTGGACCCGGCAGCAGACACTGATTCTGAAAATGTGAACAGCTTGTATTAGTAGTTACTCTGTTCATGTTCTGTTCTGGGTAGTTGTAAAAAGTAAAGACTGAATAAATAGGAATTTGGACTTGGAGGGAGTGTGCGTACTTGTAACATTCTGTAAATTGTCAACAAAATAAGAGCTTTGTCACCAAATGAGTGTTTCAGTGGTTGAGGCAGAGGAACAAAAATGGTAGTTAATATTTCAGAGCTTGGTAATTGGTTGAACATCCTTTTCTAGTCATAATTTGGTTTCTGCTGCTTGACTTGCAGTAGATGTAAGAAAGGTCAGTCAACCTATCTACTCTATATTTATTAATGGACCCCATTTAGTGTTGTCCAATTTGGGATGGGCCGGAATGCATGGCCCATAAGCAAAACGCGTGTAATTTTTGTTTATTTCACCGACACGACATGAAGATGATCCGATAGAAAGAAGAAAAATCAACAGTGTATTCTTGCTTGGGCACCAATCCTTGTCTGCTTCGTTGCTTCTTCTTTCTCACACTTCGCATGCTCCTTTCTGGAAATATCTCCACTCCAGGTTCTGCAAATTCTTTTCTTTTCTCCTTTTCTTTCTAGTTGCTCTATTATTTTCCTTTTCTTTCAGCTATTTAATTACTTTACTTATTTCCTTTAGATTGTTTCACTCTCATGGCTGTCTCTTGATTTTGAGTTTAGGTTTGTTCCACATTTTGTGGCCAGAAAATTACTTATTTTCTGCATGTGTGCCCTTTTCTAAAGATTTATAGAGTAATCTGATTGGAGTTTTTTTTGAATTAGGGTTTGTGGAGGCATAGATTAGGTGATTATGGATCCGAGATTCACTGAAATTTCTGGTTTTGGTGGCGATTTCAACCAAGTTTATGACTCCAATTTGCTTGCTCCAGACTTATATATGAATCAGTACCTAGATACCGTGAATCAATTCCAATTCACAGACCCTCTTTTAGATCTATACTCCATCACTAATAACATTCCTTCTGTGCCATTTGAGTCTTTTCCTTACCCTATCCTTCCCAACTATATGGGCTGGAGCCCCGGGGGAGATTCATCTTCTAGCTTGATGGGTCAGAATGAGCCTTCGGCTTCAGTTTCTTCTTCTTCTGCCAGCTGGAGCCACAATGGCGGGTCTCCCCCTGATGAGGGTTCCGACCCTGTCCTCAGGTTCATAAGCCAGATGCTTCTAGAAGAGAACTTGGGGGAGAAGCCCAGCATGTTTCACGATCCATTGGCTCTTCAAGCAGCTGAGAGTTCACTGTTTGCAGTTCTTGCCGACGATAATCCTTCTCCTTTCCTCAAGGACACCCCATTTTTGCTTCATCAGAATGTCGTGGATAGCCCAAAGGATACTTTTTCAGGAAGTAGTTGTGATTATGGCAGGGATGGTGGTATCAAAAGTACTAGTTCTAGCACCAGCAACTCCATTGATCCCCACCGGTCTGCTAATCCGGATGACAATTATCCTGTCTTGTTACAGAATTTCCCTCCCGCTGATCATGTTGTCAAGTCCGCTTCACAGTCATTTAATGATGCTGGTTCGCTTGGCTCGTCAATTAATGAGTTCCTGGCTCAGAACATATGTAGCAGTAACGAGTCCGTCTTACAGTTCAGAAAAGGATTAGAGGAAGCTAGTAAGTTTCTTCCTGGGGGCAACCAACTAGTATCTGATCTAGGGAATAAAAAATTGGCGCCAGGACATAAGGAATGTGCACAGATGGAGAACTCACTTGGTAGGTTGAGAGGTAGGAAGAATCATGAGCGAGAGGATGTTGATTCAGAAGAAGGGAGGAGCAACAAGCAGGCAGCTGTTTATCCGGATGAGACCGAATTATCAGAGATGTTTGACAAGGTCCTGCTTATTCCTGTTGGAAAGAGTCCCCCATCATGTAAGGACAGCAAATCCTTGCAGAACGGAGAAAAAAAATACTTGCAGCAAAATGGACAATCACATGGATCCAGTATCGAGAAAACTCATGGTAAGAAGCAGGGCACTAAGAAGGAACCTGTAGATTTGAGGACTCTCCTGCTTCAATGCGCTCAAGACATCTCAGCCAATGACCGTAGAACTACTGACGGACTATTGAAGCAGATTAGGCAACACTCTTCACCTCTTGGTGATGGATCCCAGAGGTTGGCCCATTACTTTGCTGATGGCCTTGAGGCACGCATGGATGGCAGTGCAGCTGGAATCCAGAATTTATATTCTTCAACAATTTCCAAGCGGTCTGCTGCCGATATGTTAAAGGCATACCATAGTCATCTTTCAGTGTGCCCATTCAATAAGATTGCCATCTTCTTTGCAAACAAAATGATTTTGAGTGTAGCTGAGAAAGCAACAACTCTTCACATTATAGATTTCGGTATCATGTATGGCTTCCAGTGGCCTGTTCTTATCCAGCATCTTTCAGAGAGAAGTGGTGGACCTCCCAAGCTACGCATCACTGGGATAGAACTTCCACAACGTGGTTTTAGACCCACGGAAAGAATTGAGGACACGGGTCGTCGCTTGGCAAAGTATTGTGAACGCTTCAATGTCCCATTTGAGTACAATGGCATAGCAGAAGATAAATGGGAAAATATCCAAATTAAGGATCTCCATATTGATAATAGCAATGAGGTGGTTGCCGTGAACTGTTTGTTTCGGTTGAAATATCTACTTGATGAGACAGTTGATACCAACAGTCCAAGGAATGCTGTCTTGAACTTGATCAGGAACATGAATCCAGATATTTTTATCCATGCTATTGCTAATGGATTCTACAATGCCCCTTTCTTTGTCAGTCGGTTCAAGGAAGCATTTTTCCACTATTCTGCACTGTTTGATATGTTTGATGCTATTGCATCCCGAGAAGATCAGGAGAGATTGATGTATGAGAGAGAATTCTATGGCCGTGAAATTATGAATGTGATAGCATGTGAAGGTTCAGGAAGGGTTGAGAGGCCCGAGACATACAAGCAGTGGCAGGTCCGGACTTTGAGGGCTGGGTTTAAGCAGCTCCCGCTAGATCAGGAGCTCATGAAGAGGTTTAGGGCCAAGTATAAGGCGTGGTACCACAAGGATTTTCAGATTGATGAAGACAGCAACTGGATGCTGCAAGGGTGGAAGGGCAGAGTTTTGTATGCTTCCTCTTGCTGGGTGCGATCATAGGCTAGGAGTATTTAGAAGCATGCTTGTAGGAAGTCTGTACTAAATACTGCTGAAGTAGGCTATTGTATGAGAAAATTAGCAAAAGGTATTGTAATCTTTGGCATTTGACTTTTCTTCATTCCATGAGACATGCAACGATGTATATCTATGATGTAATTATACATGAATCACACATGTGCTTGATATTTCTAATGTTGCTCCCTAATATTTTGTGATGTTTGAACTTGAATTTGGTTTAATTTCACTTAACTTGGACAGGAAGAAGTAGGTTTCTTGTTTTAGGTCAGCTTGGGGCAGTGCAAGCTTTGTTATTTAAGATGGTGTATTTTGGCATTATATTTTAGTATGCATATTGGATAGCTAGTAATTGGTTCAGTTGAAAGTTCCCAACAGAGTTTTGGGCTTAAATCTAGTTTCCAGGACCAAGAAGCTGTGCCAATGCCTGCACTTGTATTATAGTACTGTTACCATGTTTCTGTCTTCCTCAAAAGAAAGCTTGTGACTGGATTTTGCATCCCTTGTAAAAACTGTCACGAGTTGGTTTGTGTTTGCTGGTCAGATGTATATTCATGAACAAATTTGTCTCATGGTTTGTTCTTTGTCCCAGTATCTTTATTTCTTTTTCGTTTCCTATATTTTGTGTTTACTTCTAGGGCTTAGCATAAGACAGCCCCACAGGTTTTGCTATTGATATTGATGAAGATGGCAACTGTCATAATTACCCTAAAAATTTAGGATGAACTTAAGCTTTGTCATTGTTTTTTTTAGGGAAAAGGACACTTTTGTGCACCTAAATATACACTTTTGACACTTACATACCCTACCTTTTTTTTTCTTTTTTTTCCATACCTGAATATTGTTTTGGGACAGTTTACCACTAAAATTTTAAAAATACCGAAATTACCCCTGAGTTGAACCAAAATTAAATCTGGTCTGATAGAGAGAACCGGTCCAACTTTTAAAGAGGGTAAAAAGACGAAATTACCCTCACATGTTCATCAAATTTTCAATTGAATGCCCCTCCTCTCTACCTTCAACCCTAAATCCTTCCCGTCCCCGCCTCCATCAACGGCCACCAGGAAGAACCGCCTCGTCGTCGCCCCAGGCCACCGGCATCTCCTCTACGAGCAGAACCACCTCGTCGTCGCCTCCAGGGTTCGCGACTCCCTCAGCGAATCCTCTATCGACCTCGACGTCGTCGCCTCCTTCGACACCGGCGGCGCCGAGCTCCTCTACGAGATCTACCTTCTCTCCGCCCAACATCGCGCGCCACCGCCATGTTCCTCGTCGAGAACCGCCAGCTCCTCTACTCTTGTTGTGGTGCCGATTATGATGCAAATCCATAGTTGGCGGCGGAGCCTAGGGTTTCAGAGGCGAGGTCCTCGAGAAAGGGGAGGAGAAGTTGAGGTGGAGGTGGTCGTAGAGGGAGAGGGATGCGTCGGAGGGCCGGAGGCGGAGGCGGACGGTAGACGCGGCGGAGATGGGTGGTTGGGCTGCCGGAGAAGATGATGAACAGTGAGGAGAGAGGGGCAAAAATGTAATTTAATAATTTACTTTTCAATTTTTAATTTGTTATCTGAAAAGACCAATATACCCTTAAATTGTGTGATAATTTCGTTATTCAATGGAGGGTAAAAAAGTAATTTCATTATTAATTAAAATATGGTTGGATCTGGTTGAAATTGAACCGGCTCAATTTAGGGGTATTTTCTGTATTTTGAAATGTCTGAAGAAAACTGTCCCAAAATGAAACTAAAGTATGGAAAAAAGAGAAAAAAAAAGGTAGGGTATGTAAGTGTCAAAAGTGTATATTTAGGTGCACAAAAGTGTCATTTTCCCTTTTTTTATAGAGAAAAACGTGATATATTATTAAATTGTAAAGCAAACTAACACAACATTGTACGGGACAACAAAGGTACCGGATGGTGGGACAGACTTTGCATCATGATCTCAACTATTGTTATTTAAAGCAAATCTGGCTGATTCACGAGTTTTGAAATTATAAAAACGAGCAAAATAAAAGATAGTGCAACGACATGTCTCTTTCAACCTCGCGACCTCCACCTCGGATGAGTTTAGACTCTCCGCAAATTCATTACAAGAATCACCCCGGGAACGACGAACATAATAACTAATAGCGCAACGAAATGCTTTTGCAAACTCGCAGCCTCTATCTCGAATACGTTGAGACTCTTCACAAATCCGTTACAAGAACCACCTCGAAAACACTTAAACAAGCCCCCAGTACACCACCCCAATTAAATGTGCGAAATAAAATGATTTTTTTCGAGGTTAAGAAACAAGGATGTATTGAAGGTTAAGAAAACCATGACCCCCTAGTTCGATATGCTTGCATAAATATGCCCATCGACGCCAGAGAATTCATGATCCCTCCCAATACTGTGTTATCAACCAGCCAAAACCGCAACAATCATATCGCCAGAATTTTCTTACCCTACCTCCGATGTGCCCCTCATGGTTCCATCTGCCCTTGATCCCACAACAAGCTAATCGCCATATTTTCTCCACCCAACCTCTATTGACCCCCTCCCGTACGCATCTTCCCCCGTAGTTGATATCATAATAATACTCTCTCATACTTACCATCACCAATTCCAAAGATTTAGAACCAAAAAATCAAAAACTCGAGTTCCAACTAAAAACCGTCACAAAATCAAGAGAGTTTCAACCAAAACAACACTATTCCAAATTGCAGACCACCGCGAGCTTCTTCATCGCCGGCAAACTCCCGTGAGTTGCGCACACTCAAAATCGCAGCCGCGTACTTCACAAATCAGACGAGACTCTAAAACTCTAAACTTAGGGACATACTGCGTTTTTAAGTTTTGGCATTGTCAATAAAACTATTATAGATAAATTCACAAGATGAATACTTTAGATAATAGTAATAAAATACTACATGTGAAAAGAATTTATAAATTCATCACAATAGAGATTACATGAGTAATCTTATTTCAGTCAGGTTTAACCAAGTTTGATAAATTTTAAAAGAATTTGAATAATTTAGAGTAAATTTGTTCAATAAACATGGAACGTGATTACTCACAACATAAATAATATAAGACAATTTCTTATAAAGTTAATTGCAACTGATTGGGTAATACAAATATTTTTCAAATTGTAGTTGTGAACTTTCTTTGTTACAAAAAGTAATTTGAGGTTATTTTAAGATTTTTTTTGAATGGCCCAGCCCAGAGAAAGAAAAAGTAGCAAATTTTGAGTCGAAAGAATGTTTTCTTAATTCGAGTAAAATTTTGTTTATTTGAAAAAATGCACGTGCCTTGCAAAAAAAGGCAAGACTCGTTATTTTAATATAGTAAATGATATTTCTAACAATATATTACAAAAATTGATTTAGAATAGTATTCTTGCTTGATTTTATTGACAATGAGAGGCTCTATATACACACGTGGTTGGCGGAGCTATACAAGAATCTCTAATAAATATTAAATACTCTGTAGTATTGCGGGAAGTGTCCCGAACTTATGTGCAAGGATTACGAAGCAAATCACGTATAATTTACTTGCTTGATGGGAAAATATTCATTGATATTCTACCTTAAGTTGGAACATATAGATTAACAATGTCCAACTAGCTGAGCAGGTCATGAAAATGATCTCGTTATAGTCCTCTAGTGAAATGTGAAAATATCGGCGAGTTGATGTCTATTGACAATCAGACAAAAATTTAAGATTATTGTTAAAAATTGATGCCGAACAAAATGACAATCGATTTCAATGTGTTTTCTACGTTATTGAAATACCAGATTAAAGGCAATATGGATGAAATCATGATTGTCATAGTATAAAGATACCATGGTCGTTCACGGAGTTTAAAGGTCCTTGAGGAGCTCAATTAACCAAACAATCTCACACTAGTTGCCGCCATGGCACAGTAGTCAACCTCAGTGGTTAAGCATGAGATCATACTTTGCTTCTTGGACTGCCAAGAGATTGAAGATTCACCAAAGAAGAGAGTGAACCCACTGGTAGATTTTCGCATATCAGGGGAATCAACCCAATCAACATCACAGTAGGCTCGAAGCGGGAGAGGACCATGTGTGGGGAGTAAGATTCCTTGACCTAGACAACCTTTTAAGTGTCGTAAACATAAATAGTTGCATCAATACGAGGTTGTTGCGTGGCGTGCATGAACTAGTTTAATATGTGGAACCCATGGCTGATGTCAGGTCTGGTGATTGATGGGCCGAGAAGCGCGCACGCACCGCACACATCTCAAGGCTTCGCGCACCAAGCACGATCATTATCAAGTAAATTTATATTTCGACTGAAATCCAGGTCGAATCCATAGGGACCAAAATAGGGTTTCTTATTTTAAAAATAAGAATTTTTTTAAAAAATAGAAATAAAATAAACTACTCAAATTTTTGGTATTTTTTATTTTATAGACTAAAAGAAATTTAAAGACGGTTACCCATAGAATACTCCAAGGATAATGGGGATGGAGGTGCAGTTCAACAGTTAAACTAGCAATCACGGGTGCTAGACCGACGGCTTAAAGCCAATTCGAGTTCAACATTCAGTTAATCAAGCATGGATAAAATTGGCCTATGTTGTGAATATATTATACATCTCTTGACATTAGATAATACCTAATATCAGACCGATGAAACTCTCGGGATTGTTTATAATCGGTCTTCTACAACATTAAGAACAACAATTTTTGAATCGAGACATTGACTCTAGGAGACCGATCTCTCGACCCTACTTAGATCCGTTCTCAATCACACTTCTCAGAGCTGATTTCGAAGTTAAATTATAAGTATCAAATGATCAGTTTAATACTCATAAATTTGCACAAAACAACATCAATTTAATCATACATCAATTAACTAAAAATCAAACTTGTCACAACAACTTCACGAGAATTGAAGCACTTTTCGTCCTCTTCAATTTAGACAAAGTTTGCTCGATTTCGACTTTGGATGTGGAAGTTATGGCACTTACAAGTCGTCGGCTAGTCTGCAATCCTGAGACTGCAGATTTTCTGTTTTGGTGCTGCCTTTGAATGCATTTTTGAGCTCCTTCCCATTAGAGTTAGAGAAAATTTTCTTCTAGAGAGCTTTAGATCACCAGGTTATCTTCAATCTGATATAACTTTGGGTCACGTCAGATTAAATATGATGAAGTTGTGCTCTCTGAAAAATTCTACTGCGATTCTAGTCCATTTTGCTCCATTTTGACCTGTTTTCTGCACGTATGTACCAAACATACTCGAAGACGTAAAGTGGTACAAACGGATCTAAATAGCCATATAACGATAGAAATTCGACACTAAATAGGGGTAAAGAGGTGTCAATATAGGCACCGAATGGACCAATATCAGTGATGATAAAGTATAACAACCTACATATGAGTCTTCGATTCTGATCGACGTCAGAGCATAACTCTTTGTTGTTTATGGAGAGTCGATGTTTTTGTGGAAGAGAAAAAGATGTCAGCTTACAACCAATGTGTGTTATCTGTCAAGATGTCTATGGCATATTTCCGTTGCCTGAGAATTATAACTTGTGGGTGATCTAGCCACTTAGAACCCAATGAAGTACTAGAGGATGCATAAATTCTTGATATGGAATTGTTGGTCCAAGTGGTTCTTGAGCTGTTGGATTAGTAGAGCATATGTACATGTTATGATAATGTCATCAACATAAATTAACACAACCACAAAAGAGTGGCCCGGATAAAATGAATAATGAATGATCTTCACGTGATGGTTTGAAACTGAGGGTCATGATTGACTCAGTAAACTTACGATACTAATTTTGTGATGCTTGTTGTAGATTGTATAAGGATTTGTGTAGACAACAAACACATTCCTCCTCATATTTAGAAAAATCCTTGAGGGACTTTCATGTAAAATTCTTCAAGGAGGTTTGCATATAGGAAGACGTTGTTGACGTCAAGTTGATAGAGAGGTCAATTTTGAAAGTTGCAACAGTCAAGAGACATCGGAAGGTAACCATCTTAGCGACTGGTGCAAATGTGTTTGTGAAGTCAACTCCTTCGACTTGTGTGTAGCCTTCGGCAACCAAGTGCGCCTTATAACGTTTGATGCTCGCGTCAAGGTGATGCTTGACCATGTAGACCCTTTTTTAGTTGATGGCACGTTAATGATATCTCGGGGTTTGCAGCGATAACTTGGTATATCAACCATGCGGCCGTTTACTAAGATATGTCTATGATTAACTAATTGGCGGGCTTACTCATTTTTCATCAGCCCCCCTATTTTAGCGTAATAGATAGAAAGGGTATCAAAAATAAGACATTATCTATTATCTCAAAAAGAGTCTCGAAATGCAACCGAACCCCGTTTATTTTCAAAATTTAGTGTTATTTGTTTTGAGCATTATATTCTTCATCGAGACCCATCAAGAAATCGCAAACATGTTCCTCGTTTTTTCATTGATTATGGAGGTACATTTGCAGCAAACACATTTTGGAATCGGGCAAAGGCATTGTAGTTCATCCGAAGTGCTCTTGAGTTTTCCATAGTTAGTCAAAATCGACTACCATCCATGTTGGTTCAGCGCTATGACTCGGCGTATAGCCTAAACTCGGGGAGTAGCGCCTTGAGTAAATCGTTGCTCAAGATCCTCCAAAATTTCAAGAGACGTGTTCACGTGCACGACTCTATTTTACATATTTTTAGAAAGTGAGTTTACGATCCATGACTTCACCAATGCATTATTTTAAAGCCATAGACGTGGATCTGCAGATTTTTCTTCTGGTTGTGCCAACGTGCCATTTATAAAACCAAATTTGTATTTAGGGAAATATTCCACTTAGCTCCTTCTAAGTTTGGCCGAGTTTCACTTAACTCCTCTTAAGTTCAAAATCCACTTGTGGAGTCCTCTAAGTTTGCAAAAATCTCACTTTACCCTTTTCAGTTAACTTTTCTGAAAATTCTATTAACTTTTTTGTAAAATGACGAAAATACCCGTTCATTAAAAAAAATTAAAAATAATAAATAAAAATGATTTTGAACATTTTGTTTTCTTATTTTTTTTACAAAAACAAAGAATAAAACAATATTTTATAATTAATTTTTTTTTAAAATAAAAAATTCATAAAAAATTTAAAAATAAAAAACGATGTTTAAAAATCATTTTAAAATTTTAAAAAAATTAATAAGAAAATTTTTTAAAAAATTATTTTTACTACTAACAGAATTTTATTCTTTATTTTATACAATAAAAACATTATATAAAAAAGTTCAAAATCATTTTTATTAATTTATTACAATGTTTTAATGAAAGGGTATTTTCGTCATTTCACAAAAAGTTAACAGAATTTTAAAAAAAGTGAACGGAAAAAGGTTAAGTGAAACTTTTCAAACTTAAGGAACTTCACAAGTTGATTTTAAAGTAAGGGTAGTTAAGTGAAACTCGGCCAAACTTAGGAGAGGCTAAGTGAAAATTTCCCTTGTATTTATATAATAAAGCGTCATGGTTTTTTTGTCTTCATGCGTGATAAATGTCACCAGTCATTTAACGGGTCTATGATAAAAGTCATGCTAGAATGATCCACGTCAAGTCAGGATCGACAGTGAATTGTTTGGCCAGTTCTGACTCAGTAACTTTATGTTCTATGTCGTCCCCCATATTGAATCGCCCTGATACCATGACAACTTGGAATATTATTCCTTGTTTAATTTTATTGATAATAAGAGGCTCTGTATATACATGGTTTGAGTTATACTATATATATATATATATGCGAACTAGCTAGGCGGTGACACATGCGCGCGATTTTCAATTATTAAGTTATGTATTTTCATAAAACAGTTAGCCGGTGTTTCCAATATTATGATATGTACTTTCATAACCCGTTGCAACCCCTTGTTATACCCCGGAGATCCCGTTGCACCTCGGGATTCCCGTTACACCATTTCCCCAACAGAGTTCACTAGTTGTGTATAGAAAAATATACGTCCTCCTCGTTACACCTGAAGACCCCTCGTTACACAATTCTCTCGATGTTATGGAAATAAATATCATAATAATGGAAAGAGACTTAATAAAAAAATACGTGTGAGCAGTAGTTCGCACCCGCCTTCTGGTTCACACTTGAATATGTTGGAAACTATATAATTTGAATATGCATATTATCATTCCAACCATTGAATCTAGATAATATTTTCATTTAATGGATGCAAACACCTTTTGGTTGAAGGGTCGCAACCTTTCCACAAGATACATTTTACGAACGGTTGTGTCTGTTCGAAACGGTACCATCTCTCATATATAAAGGATTGAAATTGGATATGAAGATCATCTTCTTCTCATCATCTTCTCTACATTTCTTAAATCATATCAATCGTTAGTTCGCCAGTCTTCACTATTTACATCACTCGTTAGTGGTGAGTCCGTTTTATCTTGGGAGGCAATTGCTCGTTAATCCTTCAAGTGCCACAGAGGGAGCAATATTATCTTAAGAAAACAATGATCAACTGGACTCGGACGTTCTTTCACGCAATCTACAACCCCGGTCTTTTAGACGTGTTCGGTACAATTCTTATGTGTCATTTACTATGTTCATAATAGTATCATTTGTCATTTACTTTCATAATTAATGGTCCACAGAATAAGCCCTTATATATACACACACACAAAAAATACCTCTAATAAGTGCTGTGTAGTATTCCGGGGAGTGTCCCAAAATTACGTGCAAGGATAATACATGATTTGCTTGCTTGATGGGAAAGTATCTGTTAATAAAACTGAAATAGTAAATCATTACTATTTATCCTTGATCCTTTTTTTATAATTATCACGAAGTTGTATTTGTCTATTTGACATACCCGAGAGATTCGTTCTGTTCTATATCATATCAGGGTCTCTTTGTTTTGAGTGCTTGAGCAGCCACCAAATACGTCAAAAGCATGATCATTACATATAAATAAATGAAGAATAGTTTTAGGGGGGGTGTATCTGGGTTTTGTTCAGTACCAATATATGAGAGACTGTTGCTCTGATTTTGTTCATTTCATGTTCAACACTAAGAGGAAGCTACCTACCTACTTTTCATTACATCGAACGCCATTTCTCATTTTGTTTATTGAACCGATATCTTCTTCGATTAAATTAACAACATAATCTTTCTCTGCCCCACAATCTTTTTGCTGATTTATCACTATCCACTCAATTTTCTATTCAGGCTACTTGGAACAATATTAACTGAATAAATTATTGATTGGTCTTCCCCATATATACTTTACTCAATATAATGTTTTGACTCAACAACCCTATCCTTTTCTTTTCATTTAGGGAACAACTCCAACATTTTCACTATTCCATTGTATCATGCCCACATGTAGTACAGGTTCAACCATTTTTCTAAACAATTCAAATTCAACAAGAATAACTATTCTTTTCTTTACTTGTTCACAAAGAAAAACTAATTCTGTTGACATTACTACTACAAGTTGCTATTTCCTACCCTACCCTACCCTATACTCATGTTTATTATTTATCATCATTATTAAAAAAAAAAAATTTAAATCCTAAATCAACGCACAACAACGTTTACTATTGTTCTTTAAATACACCACGAACACAGAGATGATCAAATTAATACTCATTCTACTTAATGTCAAACTCATAAGTTATTGATTGCAACATTAACAGTGAGATCACATGCTTAAATGACAAGCAATGGAAGTGTGACATTTGATGCCATTTTGTATTATAGGTAAATGATTGTAAAAAATGAATTGTCAACAATTAACATAGTTATATTAGAAAGGGTATGGAGAGTGATGTGGAAATGGTCAACCGTTTTTTATGTTGTGGATAAAACTTAAGGTGCAAGCTTCTTGTTCACCACGCATTTCCTCCAACCCAATCCACATGGTGTGAATGTGAACTGAAGATTCATGTCACGACAATGAAATCATGGTCAAACTGTGCCTATGTTTCCGTTGATGCCAACATAATTTAAGTCTATAAATGGTCACCCCCTATTGCAGCTCACCACGTGTCAATGTCTTAGGTGGCGGCTCACTTTGTCTCTCTTCGGATCTTTCCTAGAACCTTCACTTCACTACAGTGTCCCTCTCTTCTCCACCCTTCTTCTACTTTCTATAAATCATTTTTCTTGCTCTGCTCTCTTCTTGGTAGTAAGCTGAGTTTCTACTTCTTTTCTTCAATTCAGCTTTCAATTTTTCCATTTATGGAATTGGATACCCTTTTCGGAGAATATACTTATTCCATGGATGCAATTTTGGATCTCAACTATAATGGGCTTCTTGTAGATACCGATTTCATGTCATCTTTGACAAATTCTCAACCTCCCAGTACCGACTCTGTTCCGTCCCCGAGCTCCGACGGAGACTACTCTTCGGACGACGGGACATCCTCGAATCCGATTCTCAAGTACATAGGTGAGATGCTCATGGAAGAGGAAGATTTGGAGGAAAGGCCCTGCATGTTGCAGGACTGTCTTGCCCTTCAAGCTGCTGAAAAATCCTTATACGACATCCTCGTACATCCTCCCGACGACCCTCTACCCTGTCTTAATCAGTTTCAGGATATACACAGTCCCAATTCCAGTACTGACTCCATTTTAGCTTCTCCAACAGACCCTCCTCTTTTCGACACGGATCAATATCTGGCGCCAAATGGGTCGAGGGCAAAGAAGAGCCATCAGCGAGATGAGGGTTTGGAAGAACGGAGCAACAAACAGTCGGCTGTTTCGATATCATGTGAAGAAATCGATCTTAAAATGTTCGACAAGGTATTGCTGTGCGGCGGGGGAGACGAGACAGACAAGTGTTTCTTCCACCAAAACGAAGCAGAATCGAAAAGTGTTTCTTCCACCAGAAAGTCCACAACCAAGAGCAGAAGAGGGAAGAAAAACGGCAAGAAAGGAGGCGGCGAGGGTGTGGATTTGTGGACTCTGCTGACTCAGTGTTCCCAATCAGTGGCCAGCAATGACAAGAGGACTTCACTCGACCTCCTAAACCAAATAAGGCAGCACTCATCACCTCACGGCGACGGCCTCCAGAGGACGGCTCATTACTTCGCCAATGCGCTCGAGGCGCGCCTCGCTGGAGCGAGCACCCCGACCTACTCGCCCCTCGTCAGCAACTCGACCTCAGCTGCCGATATCCTCAAAGCCTACCAGGTTTACGTCACGGCTTGCCCTTTCAAGAGGATGTCACATTACTACGCCAACAGAATGATCATGAAGCAGGCCGAGAAGGCCACGCGCCTTCACATCATCGATTTCGGAATCCTCTACGGCTACCAATGGCCTTGTCTCATCCAGAAGCTGTCCAGAAGGCCCGGTGGACCACCTGCGATCCGCATTACGGGAATCGAGCTCCCCCAGCATGGTTTTCGCCCCGCGGAGAGGGTTGAAGAGACCGGGAGGCGGTTGCAGAGCTATTGCAAGAGATTCAACGTCCCCTTCGAGTACCACGTCATAGCACAGAAATGGGAGACCATCAAGTACGAGGATCTCAACATTGACAGGGACGAGATGACCGTGGTCAACTGTCTGTACCGCTTGAAGAACATACCGGACGAGACAGTGGCCGCCAACAGCCCGAGGGACGCGGTGCTGGGCTTGATCAGGAGCATAAAGCCGGACCTCTTTGTGCACGGAGTGGTGAACGGGACGTACAATGCCCCGTTCTTCGTGACGAGGTTCAGGGAGGCGCTCTTCCACTTCTCGTCGCTGTTCGACATGTTTGAGGTGACGATACCCCGAGAGGACGAGCAGAGGGTGCTGTTCGAGAGGGAGATATTCGCGAGGGATGCGATGAACGCCGTAGCATGCGAAGGGCTGGAGAGGGTGGAGAGGCCGGAGACGTACAAGCAGTGGCAGGTGAGGAACACGAGGGCCGGGTTGAGGGCAATTCCGTTGGATAGAGAGCTGTTGAGTAACATAAAGGAGAGGGCGAGATCGGGGTACCATAAGGATTTTGTGATTCATGAGGAAGGGCAGTGGATGCTGCAGGGGTGGAAGGGACGATCCATCTATGCTATTTCATGTTGGAGACCTGCATAGACTCAACTCAATATTGTTCTACTATACATAATGCACTTTCCCTTATTTTGTGTCTTCATTCAAAGACAAATTTTGTTGTATCTGTGAATAGAAATCAAAGAGAGAGTTGCCATTTTAAAAGTATCAAATTCAGCAGCTCAACTACAAATAATTCATCAATTATTTGAGCAGCGGGTTCCTACTTAGAAGTTAGAAGAGAGAGATCTATTATATTTCTAAATTATCTTGCGTTAAATAGCCTAAAAATGGATGCAAGTTTGAGACATAAAGCATCCGACT
Organism: Geranium rotundifolium; assembly: GCA_963920655.1. Taxonomy (NCBI): domain Eukaryota; kingdom Viridiplantae; phylum Streptophyta; class Magnoliopsida; order Geraniales; family Geraniaceae; genus Geranium; species Geranium rotundifolium. The sequence goes on along the minus strand of OY987317.1, from coordinate 26,398,144 downwards.
AATAATGCCAATATTTATTCACTCTTTCTTAAAACATTCGTCAGAGAGGCTCTATCATGAGCAAAAGTAAATAAGTAGACGGAAGTGGTAGTAGAATCAGACTGTTTCAAGGTAATGGATTATGTCAGACGGAAGAAGCACACGAGGAACATGTTCGGGGATATTATCTACGACTGCATGCGTATTCTTTCTAGCCTAGGGATAGATTGCTCATTACAGTTTGTTCGTCGATCTTGTAATAAAGTGGCTCACGAATTGGCCGCACATGTTTTAACTAACAGTAGCTGGGATTATGGTGAGGGGTCTGTCCCACCAACTGTAGTTTCAGCTGTCCGGCTTGATGATGGGTTAGTTGCTATTTTCTAAATAAAATTCGATTTTACTTCAAAAAAAACATTCGAATTCAACGGTTGAAACCAATTCCAGTTTTCAAAAATTGAGAACCTGGGGGTTTAGTCCGGTTCTAAACCCATTCCCACTCATACTCCAAATCAAGCATGATTTTACAAATTGAAAGCCAAAGGAAATCGTAAAAAGAAAATCAATTTGGGGCCAAAAGTAAGAGGTAGAGAAAAATAAAATATATATATTTATTTCCATAAACCAAAAACATAATTATACATAATCATGTAAAGGGAAAATGACATTTTTGTGCACCTAACTATACACAATTCCCATTTTCATACCCTGCATATTTTTTCAGTGCAATGAATTTCATTATGGGACAACTTACCCCTAAAATACTTAAATTACCCCTAGAATTGAGCCGGTTCAATTTATACCATCTCTAGTTCATCTTGGTCCAACAAAAAGATCAAACCACAATTTAATTAATATGAAATTATTTTTTTACCCTATATTGAATTACAAACTTATCTCACAATTTAAGGCTATATTGGTCTTTTCAAATGACAAATTAAAAATTGAAAATAAATTATTAAATTATAATTATGCCCCCCCTCTCCTCTCTGTTCATCATCTGCTCTCTCCAAGCTCCTCTCTCTTGCCTCTACAGTAACAAGCTCCTCTGTTCATCATCCTTTCTCTTCAACGTGAGATGCTCGTCGGCGTCGGCATCGACTCTGGAGATGGGTGGTTAGGCTACGGAGATGGTAGGTTGGGCTCCGGCGAGGGTGGGTTGGGCTCCGGAGGTGGCGAGTTCACCTCCGCCAACACCGAACAGCCCCAGGATCATCATCTGATAGGAAGACACATCGCCATGGCCCTCCTCTATATCGAATTTCATGTATTTGTCCATCAAATTCCCAACTCCCCCATCCCCACAGCTCAGATCCTGAAAACCCAACTCCCAAACCCTAGATTCTGCCCCAAAATCGACCTCCTCCTCCACGACCTCTATTCCCGCCGAATTCCGAACAAAATTGACGGCGTGATTCTGTGGATCGACGGCGAGGGGTTGGCTCGATTGTCCAGGAGGAAGATCGGAATTGGAGGTTTTTTTGTCGTCGATCGTGGGTCTGAGATCGATTGGAGGAGCCACGACGGTGGTGGTGACAGCGGCAGAGGATTGGAAGGGGAGCAAGACGTTGGTGTAGAGATCTCCAAACTCGTCATCGTCTTCCATGGATTGGATCAGAGAGAAAGAGACTGGGGAAGGGTTTTGAGATTTAATTATTATTATATTAAATGTATTGTGAGTTAATTTTGATTTCATATTAATCAAATTCTTGTTAGATTTTTTTGTTGGACCGGGCTGAACCAGAGACTATTGAAATTGAACTGGTCTGGTTCAATTCCAGGGGTAATTTAGATATTTTTGGTATTTTAGTATGAAATTTTGATCAGCTAATCGTGTAAGATGTCTCACACAATGTTACGTATGAAGCTATAACACTGTGTATGACTTCTTGTGTAGATAACTCAGGACAGAAAATATAAAGCTATAAACAATGACACAGCAGATTGTTTACCCAGTTCGGTGCAACGTCACCTACGTCTGGGGGCTCTCAGCCTAGTGGAAAGGTTTCACTTATCAGTAATTCATCAGAACATACAAGTACCTGTGATCAACCCTAGATCTATACTTTATGCTACGTTTTACAGTGCAACCTATCTCAGGGTCTCCCCCTAAATCCAAAACTCCGTCTTGATTCCACTCTTCGAGCAATCGCCTTGCTCTGTCGGTTCAAGTCTTCGTTGAACTTGGTGGTTACGTGTAGTCTTCACTTACGCGATCAACAAACCCTCAATCACCCAACTCTCAATAGTTATGTGATACACAATATCCTAAGCACAATCTGCAACTCCCAGCCCGCAAACCTTCACGTCTAAGAGTTTTGCAAATTATTGCTAGGAAACAAATAAAGAACCACACGATTGCTAAGGGGGTAGCCTAAGCTTTTATAGCAATCGAGGATGAGTACTAACCCTGATGGGTTTCCTCTTAATCACCGTCTTTCTTCTTTCCAGAATCGGAGTCGTTTTCGGAATTTCCTAATCGTCTTCGTACTTTCTGCCGAAACTGCACTTTCCTGATTTCTGTCTATCAGGATGTTTGCCGAGACGCCGTCCACAATGTCACACAAGATGTCGCATAGGATGCTTCGACATTCTCTGTGACATGTTCTCTAGTTCATTTAAAAATCAGCCAATCTCTAAAACCGTCGTAACTACATAGTAGTAAGTTGTCTCAAAATGAAATTCAAGGTACTGAAAATAAAATAAAAAATGTAGTGTATGAAAGTGTGAATTGTGTATAGTTAGGTGCACAAAGGTGTATTTTTCCCTCGTGTAAAATGAAACTGTACTAACATATTTCTTCCTTCACTTTGTACTGCAAATGAGATCATTTCGTGACCCCATTTTTTTCACTTTCAGTTATAAACAAGGGATAACGACACTTTGTTACACCTAATTATCGCGAAATGACAGTCTCATACCCTAAATAATGAACTCCTCTTTTTAGTACCCTAAAATTTTTTTGTGACGACCTACAGTTAAATGACTAAAATGCCCTCCAGAATTTAAATGATTCAAATGAAAACCATCTGACTTTTGCCCCAACCCTGAAGATCCAACAAGACTCATCGCCACGGTCACTGCCACTACCACGATAAGATTTTGATTCTTCATCGTCACTGCATCCAATTCTCTTTCATTTGAGCATTCTCCTTACTATTCCCTCCGTCGTGCACCTCGCCGGAGCCACCCTCCTCTCCAGTGTCGGCCCCGACCGGCCCTCCAATTTGATGGGTCCTAAGTGGAGTTTAGGATTGAATCCAAGACGGGTCCTCCTTAAATTCTTCGAATTTAAATGGGTCGGGCTCAGAAACGAGGATGGAGAAGAAATTGAGACTGATCTCAAAAACGCCTTCGCCGACATAGCAGAGAGGGACACGGAACAGAGCGGAGCCTCCACACCCTTCATTCTATTTTTAATTTTTTTTAATTTAGTTTGTGAAATGACTACTAAACCCTTAAATTTAATTTTAAATCTGGGGGTATAACTGTATTTCCATATTAAAAATAAACCAAACTGAACCAGAAATAAATCAAATTGAACCAGTTAAATTCTTGTTTCTTAAACAAAGGGTAATTTAGGTATTTTTGGAATTTTAGAGGTAGGTTGTCACCAAAAAAATGTCAGTGTACTAGAAAAGAGTATTCATTAGTTAGGGTATAAGACTGTCATTTTGCGATAGTTAGGTGTAACAAAGTGTCATTATCCCTTGTTTATAAGTGAAAGTGGGAAAAATGGGGTCACGAAATGATCTCATTTGAAGCACAAAGTAAAGGAATAAATATGTTAGTATAGTTAGATTTTACATGAGGGGAAAATACACCTTTGTGCACCTAACTATACACAATTCATACTTTCATACACTACATTTTTTATTTTATTTTCAATACCCTGAATTTCATTTTGGGACAACTTACTACTCTTTTTTTGATAAGCTACGGAAATTTATTGCAAGAAAAGACAAGTACAGAAGAAAATAAAAAATTTAAAACAACCCTGCTAAAAAAGTACCCATAACACGTACGGGAGCCATCCTGCAGGGGGGAGAGGGGGGGGGGGGGGGGGGAGGGTTGAGAAAGACAAAAGGGAGACTAGAGGTGATGGAGAAAGGTCTCAGGCTGCTGATAAAGAGGGGACTGGTTCCAAGACTGGAGCGATTGTTGTAGTCGGTCCTTCTCCAGATTCATGGTTAAGTATATCGACAAACTCAGGTGCTTGATTTTGAGGAAGGTGATAGACGGAGAGGCAGCGACGCCTTCAAAAATGAGAGCTTTCCTTACTAGTCAAATGTGCCAGAGAGAAATGCTGAGCACAGGCACCATAAGGGACAGTGCTTTTTAGAAGAGATGAGGTAAGGCCATGATTCTTGGAGCTCGGCGACTTGTGCTGGGAGGACTACTTGTACACCCCACCATCGAAATATGGCGTTCCAAACAAGACGGGCCCAACGACAATGGTGTAAAAGATGTTCAAAGTCCTCAAAAAATCGTTTGCAAAAGGGATATAGACAGTCTGTCAGAGAAATAGAAATCCCCCTATCCTCGAGGAAACATTGTGTAGGGATTGCTCTATGAATTGCCAGCCAGGTAAAACATTAAACTTTCGGGGGAGTATTGCTTCCCCACAACGCAGTTGCCCAGGGAGCGTTGTCACCCGCCTCTATGTCTAGGAGGGATTAGGATTTCCGCACCGAGAAGCCTTCAGGGTCATCGAGCCAAATTAGGGTATCAACTGCCTCGGGGTTGGGTCTTGAGGCTGAGAGGAGACCGAGCAAGGTCTGGGCCTGAACCTCTAGTCTGGAGCTGAGACGTCCCCGATACTCCACGTGCCAGAGTTCGGACTCCCAGAAGGATCTGACCGGGGCTTGAGTACGGATGGCACGAGCATATAGCCGAGGAAACTGACTAGCTAGAGAGGTGGGTGATACCCAAGGCTCTTCCCAAAAGAGTATCATGTCCCCTGAGTCGAGCTGCCAGCGAAGGTTGTTTGCCCCAAAAGAGCCCTGAATTTGTCATCACTTGCAAATGAGAATAAGTGCTTTAGGAGAAGAGACGCTGAAGGGCTCTCCATCCTTCCAAGGTCCCACTCTCTGTAGTTCCAACCATATTTGGCGCAAATCACCTTCTTTCAAAGGGAGTCATGATCTACCGCAAATGTCCACCACCATTTTGCCAGGAGAGCTTGGTTCAAGGTGTGCAATCTTCTGATGCTCAATCCACCATTTTCTCTTGATGAACAAAAATAACTAAAATACCAAAAATATCTAAATTACCCCTGAAATTTAACCAGACCTTTTCAATTTCAATAGTCTCTGGTTCAGTCGGGTCCAACAAAAAAATCAAACAAGAATTTGATAATATGAAATTACAGTTTTAACCTCCATTGAATATTATTATTTCTAGGGATAATTTCAGATGGCTACATCTGGATATAACTGTTTTTTACCTGACTACATCTAGAATTTTTTTTCCCACCTGACTACGCTTAAGATGAGCAAAACTTTCACTTTGCACTTTTCATCCAATTCCGTTAGTTTTTAACATTTTTTACATGTAAAATGACTAAAATGCCCTTAACTATTCATTTCATTTTCAAATATATGTCACTCTTTCTTTTCACTCTCTCACTCCTCTCTCTCTCTGTTCTTAGCAAAAGTCCATGTAATCCCCTGAACTAAACCAACAAGTGAATCTTGAAAAGTGGTTGCACACCATCTCCATCACCTGCAACAAGACCCGGTTTCGCATAACTCAGTAACAAAGACAAGAACACCATACATGCAAAACTCCTTGGAGGGTAAATCCTTTCATTGAGTTATTCGAATTCGGGATCGAAGTAAGGCTGGTAGCTGTAAGTATCCATCTCCATCTCCCTAACAAACAACCCACCTTGTTGTTGTTGATGTTGTTCATATATGGTGTTCTTCATCTTTAGGTTATATTATGATATTAGGTGGGTTAGAGATAAAAACCAAGCACCATCTGTATTATAAAACACAGATTTTTAACATAAAGAAAAGCACTAACAACAATCTATGAAAGATGAATAATTAGCCATAGACAGAGTGAAGCATGAAATCAATCATCAGATTATAAATCTTGAGAACCAAATCAACAATGCAAACTCTACATGAAATTTGCAGAAAAGAAAGCGAGGCCCGAAAAAAAAGAAAGAGAAAAGAGTTAGGCAAATAGAAATGGTGTTGGCTCCATTTACATACAAAGAAATGGAGAATGATGAGTCACAAACACAGCCGAAACAAATGGACTCTGCATTTTTATACCAATCACATCTCTCTCACTTTGATTCATTAACTCATGACCTACCGTGACTCATGCTGAGTTATGCGAAACCGGGTCTTGTTGCTTATTTGTTGGTTTAGTTTAGGAGATTACATGGACTTTTGTTAAGAAGAGAGAAGAGAGAGAAAAGAGAGAGGGTGGCATATGTTTGAAAATTAAATGATTAGTTAAGGGCATTTTATTCATTTCACATGTAAAAAATGTTAAAAACTAACGTTATTGGACGGAAAGTACAAAGTGAAAAATTTGCACATCTTAGGCATAGACAGGTGGAAAAAAATTATAGGTGTATTCAGGTGAAAAACAGCTATATTTAGGTGTAGCCACCTGGAATTATTCCTTATTTTTATAAACAACAACTTATCATTTTCCCCGTCAATTGGGTATTGGGACATTCACAATAATACAATCAGGTACTCAGTGGCGGATCCAGAAAATTTTTCAAGGGGGAGGGGGCAAAATTTTACACTACAAATTTATTTATTTAATAAATAAATGATATATTTAATTAAAAATAATAATTTTATTAATAAAATAATTACTAAATGCATATAAAAAAACTTTAATTCGAGCTTGATTATTTATTTTTTAGTTGAGTTTGAATTTAACTTTCATGTATATATAAATACAAATGAGTTGGTTCGCGAGCCTTTCAAACTCTAATAATTTGGACTTGAGTTCGATTTGTTTATCAAACGATCCACTATTATACTTAGTATCTGCATAAATTTGTTTAGAAAATTGACAATTTTTAAGAATTAGTAAATATAACAGATCAAACAAAAAGTTTAATGAAAAATGAAAAAACAATTTAACTAACAATAATTAGTAAAATATAATTGTAACTATGAATCACAAATGAAATATGGTACATTTTAAAAGTCCACACAAACTATAAAAGTAAGATTAGGTCCATAAATCATTAAAAAACGAACATAACTATTAAAAAAATTGTCAATTTCAAGGTTTGAACTTATGACCTTATTAGTAAAATACTACTCCTTTATGACTAAGCCAAACAACTTTTACCATTAAATGACACAGTTTTTGTATACATATAAGAATTTAAAGGGGGCATATCCAATTTTCGAAAAAAAATTTATATGATTTTTTTTTCGAATTCCCGGGCCAAGGGGGGCGGGTACCCCCCCCCCCCCCCCCCCCGGATCCGCCACTGCGGGTACTTCAGGCCTAAGGCACAATAATATAAGGAATGACGTTAGATTATGGCTGTCATAGTTTTGCGTAGCCTTTGGTCGAGGTTATAATTTAGATTAGAGCTTTAATAATTATTGAGCCGGGCCTGTTTAGGACATATAAAAACATAACATCTGAGGTCTTAAAAAATTTGCTTAAAATTAAATATTTGAATCACCAAACAAAGAGGACTGTTTGTAAATTACACTAATTTACAAGAAAGGAACAAGGGAAAAGGAAGAGAGTGAAATAAGAAGTTATGGCTTCCTAGTAACTGGTTCGTTAGAATAAGCTATATATGCTAATTAAGCTATGACTGTAGTGGGTTCAATAGTAATGTTTCCTGAGATTTGTCATTGGCCTCCCATAGATGTGGCAGTGCTTCCTTCATGTCGTGGATGCTCTCTAACGCATAATCCGCTCCTGCTGCTCGTTGTGAAGTGCCCACCTAAACTCAAACCCAAACCCAAACCCAAACCAAGTAAATAAAGTAATTGTTTGATACTATAATATTGAGGGGGTAATCTTAGCTTACCAATACAGTGTGCAGCCCTGTATGCTTCCCGGACTGTATATTTCTGAGGCTATCATCCAAGAACAGCTGAAAGGTAGGAGGAAATCAAATTGCTAAATATATATGATAGTGACCAAATTGGCATAGCATTAATGTGGCTCACAGTTGTTTTAGGGTCAATGCCGGTGATGTTGAAGACTTGGTGAAATGCAGGCTCGAGTGGTTTGCAAAGAACGACGGGAGGCCTAGGAAGTGCAGAATCGCAATCCGGATGGGAGAGGATGTCAAATATTTCAGACTTGGAATAATCATCCTTGTTGTTGGTGTTAGTGTTGGTTTTGGTGGGATTGAGAGTCTCAAAGCATATAACCCTGTCGAAGCAGTCCTCCACTCCAAGCCTGCCAAGCACTCTTGTGGCATGCCGCTCATCTGCATTTGTAAAAACCTGCATATATGACATTAGCATCACTTGAAAGCACAAGCATCATTACATTACATGTGCAATAGAGAAAGCAAGCTTACAAGTTTTCTCATGGGCAAGCTTAGTAGGATATTCCTTAGAACAGGGTCGGGTTTGAGCATCTCATAAGGCAATCTTCCATGAACATAACTGTCAAACATGCAATCAAACATTCATCATGTCCAAACTAATAAAGGGGCTTAGAGGCCAACATACGTATACATATACATACACACCTATGAAAGTCATCATACTCAATATTGTGACCAATAGCCTGGAAACAAAAGGCAAAGACAGTAACATCAATTCATCAATATTTATTTTGTGTGATAAGGAAATAGTAGTGTACCCTGAGACCGGCCATTGTTGTCCCGTAATTCTTGTACAACAAAACACATAAATCAGGGATTTTACTCTCCTCTATGCCAAGTTTGTTAAGCATATATTCTACACAGAAAACATTTGTGATTATCGATGGAGCAACATATATATATAATAAGTGATCAATGAAACATAAGGAGAGGTACCTCGGATATTCCTGGTGACATGAGCAGACAAGCCCGAAGTAAGGGGATAGAGGGTATCATCTATGTCTGTAAGTAACATACAATACAATTACAATACAATTGATTTATGATTTCCAGAGCATCAACAACTTACCAAATAAAAGGCAATTGAATTTTGGTTCTTTGTGATCCTCGTACGCCATTCTTCGCTTAATTACGAGGGAGGAGGAGATTAGGACAGTTAATCAAACAAAGGAGAGGAAAATCAGCGTCCGCTCCTTTTATTTATACACAAGAGAGGCCGTAGAATCCGCTCTTTTTCAGATTTTCTTTTCCTAACCGTTCTAACGGACACTATTTCTATATGCCACCTGGCATTATCGTCACTCAACACGTTTCAATTGTCATTCTTAATAAAATAAAATTCTATTACCAAAGTGAACTATTATTGGCAGCTTAATTGAACCATCGCATAATGACCTAGTATTCACAATGATACTTTTATGCTACACTTAATCATGACAGTACATATTATTTTTCGGGTGTTGTTAGTGTAGTGATTTCAAGATTTGGTCAGGAGCGAAGTTGCATTTTCCGCCTGAAGAAGTTGGAGGAATTGGATGACAGCATCTTCGATGTGTGATACCGATAGATTTGCCGAATTTCAGGTTTCTACGGGACTTGCTTTAAAGGCTTAATGGTTTAGAGATCCAGAGGAACCTGATATAAGGCATTTCCAATTGATTGTTTCTTGACGGCAATAAAGATCAATCAGACTATGGTTGTGTGTTAAAGAATCTCTTTATGTTTTTTTGAAAATTTGGTATCCACTGATCTTGTTAATCAAGTTTGGATTTCCATACATTACTATAAGATATTAAGTTCCTAACAAGACCAAAGACTGGATCAGATTATAGCATGCTCACGATGTGAAGAGGCAAAATGAGGCTTCACAAAATGTAGAGTATTGACCCAAATAAGCTTTTATGGTATAATACATAACAATCTAACAGGTCTGATAATTTAGATTAAATGCCACCCATAGTATAATACATAACAATCTAACAGCTTTTATAGTATAATACATAACAACCTAACTTTATGATTTCTCAAGAAAATGAAGAACACACACATATTATAATAGAGTTTAATTAGTATGTGAAAATTGTGTAAACCTTTTTATAATAACTTCCATGCATTTAAATGCCACCCATGGTTGGCAAGGTAACACAAAGTGTGTAATAACATCATAATAACCATATTTTATGATATAAAATATCTTATTACAACTTAACTTACAGTTGTTCAATCAGACGGTGACATTTAATTTATATGTTTATTCTAGAGAAAGAACAGTATATCCAGATACATGTGTAAAATCTGAATTTCAATTTAATTCATAAGGTAATTGCGCGAAGAAAACTCTAGATCTATAATTTAATTGAGCGTCTTCAAGTTTGGTTACAATCAAATCTCAATAATATAATCCATTATGTATATATATACAAGATACATGTAGAAATGAGGCCTTACCACGTCTAAAATACTTAGACTCTTGAAGGAGAATGTAAGTAAGTACAAAGGATGTGCATAGGATAAAGATGTCATGTTAAATTATATGTACTTCCTGACATTTAATCCCAAATAGTGACATGTTTGACTCTGTTATGATCTGGTGTTGTTGCTCAACATGTACCTAATAATCATCATTGTTGCAGAAGTTCAAGATTCAAGTACGTAGGTGAATATAATATTGGTGGTGTTGGATTGGAACACACACCCAAAAGGTAAGAAGATCTAGGATGTGTGGAAGCCACCTCATATGCACATGAAGGCCAACTCATCAGATGTGAAGTGTATCCGATCGCCAATGAAGGCCAACTCATCGGATGTGAAGTATATCTTATCGACCAACATTGGTTCTTCCCTTATAACTAGACAAATTAATGTAGCATCTTTAGTTCCTTGCACTGACCACCTTAATCAGGAAATTAGACTTGCTTTCTTTCCTTTAGTATATTATACTTGGTCGATTCCGGATTCGCAAAGTTTCCGTGTAGGGCTGTACAGGTTCATTCCCTTCAATTATGGTTTCTTGTTATGTGTGTGTGGATATGTGCTGGCATTGCTACTAATCCCATCATTTTGCACGTGTCGCTAGAAAGTTCACTTGTGCCACTTCCCAATCTGTATACACAAGAACTGAGCTTTTGATCATACACTTGTGCTCATAGGAGATGGCTTCTCAGAGTCTGACTTTTCATTTCTCAAAATCCAGATTTTGACATGTTGATGGGTCCAATGCCAGTTATAGACGTGTGTAACGTTACTTTCAAGTTTGGGAGCTTCTTCTCTTTTTTCTTGCTTCTGCATATTATATGGTGTGGATATGAATTTCCTTTACTAGTATACATGTTTAAAATGATGGTGTTGTTTTTACTTACATACATGTTAATTGACTTGTACTGTTATGACTCGTGTAGAGATAATGTTTTGCTCCTGTGATGGTGTGTGCTTCATTTGGAAACCACACACATCTCATCCTCTCCCGATCAGTTTCTATACATCTCTCTTCCTTATCTCTCTTACTGTTACTTTTACACCAAACATTTTACTTACACATGAATTTGACTTTTCTCGAGGAAAAAAAGAGAGGATACATGGAAGAAGGAAGAAGATACAAAGGGTAGCACTTACAATGACAGATTTGTGAACTAAAAAGAAGAAACACTTGGAGGAGGGACATTGGCCCCATTGAGCAAAGTAGAAAAAAAAAAGAAGAAGAATTGTGAAATGATCTAATTGGGATTGGTGTTGTTGTTGTTCTTGAGATGTAGTTGAATGGGCAAGCCGCCTTTGGGGACAGGGAAAGGGCCGTATTGAATCCCATCGTCGTCTCCAACAACCTTCCACCTGAAACAAACATCAATTAAGCACATGTACTTGTGATTGGTTTTAACAATTAATATAGATTAGATAGCTAAAGTAGAAGATGGGATATTTTGGTGTGTCAATTTTGATATGTGTGAAATATGTAAGGCCAAGGAGAAGGGAAAGGGCAGGGACAATATGCAGAGCAGAGCAGAGGAGAGCAGAGCAAAGAGGTGGGTGCTGGTGTTGACGATCATGACAATGGAGTCTCTGTGCATAGCTGGACCAACATGTCCGTATGCTAGTCAAGTCCCAAATGAAATTATGGTATCACCAATAATTATACGCGTGAGGATCGGATTAAGTGATATCATACTTATTAAATGAACATTCTCTTGCCATGGACAAGGACAAGGACATGTATGGGGATGAAGAAAATGGGATTATGGTAATTAGGATATTCAAAGATTGGGAAGATCAGAAATGACTGAGTATGTGTGTGTGTGTCCAATATAGAATATATAATTGAAAACATGTAGAGGACCACTTCCAGGCCGCAAGGAACAACATTAGATTATGGAAGAGTATGAATAATTGGTATACCTGTAAGAGGTGGTGAGGTGGTGAAGGAGGACCAGCATTTCAAGCTTGGCCAGCTCACTGCCTGGACAGGAGTGCACTCCATTCCCAAACGGAAGATACGTGTTAGGTCTCGGTGGCACCTGCACATTCACACCCACATCATCTCCTTATTCTCTTCTCTTCTTCTTCTTCTTCTTCTTCTCATCTTATGCATATTAAGATAGAGATAGAGATGGATCTATGACTACCGTACAAAACTTGCTCACGTGATGTGATACCAACAAGATTTGCATATCCATCATTGACTCTATATATATACCATCATCTAGTACTATACTATGTACATACATATGTATACCAGTATCAGTATCTATACGGACATCATGAAAATGACGTTACATCAAACTCTCAACCACTATTGACATATATACACAGTGACAGTGCATGCATGAGCATCAGAGATCTGAATTATGATAATGTTAATACCTCAAATCTTGAAGGATCAAATTTGTCGGGGTGAGGGAAAAACTCAGCGCAGTGATGGATGCTACGGAAGAGGGGCAGAACCTTCCACCCTTTGGGAATCAAGTACCCTTGGAACTCAACGTCTTCCACCGCTTCTCTGAACGTGAATGACAATATGCTCGCTGTTCGAAGTGTCTCTTGAATCACCTAATTATCATTATCGATCATAACCCATTTAATAATTACTTACATAATATCAATCATCCAAGCCAATAATTAATTATATATATATATACCCTGCTAGTCAACGGCATGCTCCTTGTATCCTCCCATGTTAGCATTCTATTTTGTCTTGCTATTTTACATTTAATTGCTTCTTGTTCCCTCTGCAACATTAGAAAAATCCACTAAGAACATATATATCGATCAATTATTAGAGGGAGGGAATGAGCGAATGAATATTGAATTAGCTAGTTACCGTGACAGCTTGTAGCAAATCCTCATTATCATGCAGGTACTTGAGAACCCATGTAAGAACACTTGCTGTGGTATCATGAGCAGCAAATATCACTCCGATGATATTATCCGCGATCTGAGAATCACTCAGATCATCCTCTTTTTTATTATTAGATCCTAACAGCACTCCCAATAACCCTTCTCCATTGCTCTTTTCCCTTCTTTTCTTTATCAAGTCCTTGAGTGTCTCGTTCAGCTGCTTTCTTGCCTATACGTACAAACCATTCATATATATACTTAATCAATTACTCAAGCAAACCAACTAAAAGTATATAAATTCTGTATATATGTATACAAGTAATTACGTTAACGTTTATATATGTATGACGTACCTTCATAGCTTTGCGAAAAGGAGTACCGGGCAGATCCAGCGGCATGGAGTTATAGCCCTTCTCCAGGCACTGATACAGATGTTTAATTGCCTCTACTTCCAGGTCCTTTTTGTTACTCCCAAACACCGATATCATTGCCACATCAAAAGCATACTACAAAATCAAGCATCACACATATATATAAATATTATTGGACCGACATAACTAGCATGTATATTAATCGTAGTATATACATGTATGTACCCTCTTCATGTGTTGCAAAGTGTTAATGGTGGTGGATTGTTTGTGGAAATTGGTGGCAATCTGGTGAATCTGGGAGACGGAGCCTCTGATGGCGGAGGGGAGGAAAGAGGCCTGAACAAGCTTCTTGAGGCGGGAGTGGTAGGCCCCTTGGTGGAAGAATATGGCCTGAGGTCCAATCATCCTCTCTTTGCTGGGAGGGTAGGTGGGCTTGAACAGGTGAGCCTGGCTGACCAGAACCACCCTGGCCGCCTCAGGGCTCGATATCATCACGCACGGGCATCCCAATATGTGCGTCTTGAACACATCCCCGTACCTCTTCTGCCTCTTGGAGAAGAAGGAGTTGGGGTTGTCCGTGTACAGCTTCAGCGTTTCCCCTATGTAAGGCCACCCCATCGACCCCGGGGGTAACTTCTTCTCCTGCTCTTGCCATTTCACAAACCACAGAAATAGACAACAACTGAACAACACTACTAGTACAATTTCAAGTATCATCGCTAAAGGTGGTGCTGATATATATGGCTGGCTATAGTAGTAGTGGGTGTGAAGAAAATAAGGGGGTTGAGCTGATTTATATAGAGGAGTTATGATCGAGAGACAGGCGTCACCATGTTTCTGGGAACACCTTTTTATAGCAAGCAACACCTCCGTCCGTCTCCATATGGCTGAAAAGCCATTAATTTAATAACCCCTCTCTCAACCGCTCATCTTCTCTAATTAATACTTGTTTCTTTGGGATCTGACACGTTATGAAACCAAGATATTCTTGAGAGAGACGGACAGCCTAACCCAAATGCAATCATCTCATCTCAGTAACATGTATGCAGATATTTCTGTCATTGCCGTACCATTGTCAACGTCTGGTTTAAGATTGTCTCGCTCAAATCAACTTGTAACCTCTAACTAAGATGGATGGAGAATTTCTGTTTGGCTTCTTGATAAGGATAGTCATGTAAAATTGATATAACAACTGTTCTGTCTGTCTGCGTGAACGTATCGGTGACATTTAACTTATGTGTTTATTCTAGAGGAAGAACAGTCTAACCAGATACGTGTATAAAATCTAATTTTCAATTTAATTCATAAAGTAACTGTGTGAAGAAAACTCTTGATCCCTCAAGAAAACAAAGAACACACATGTTAAAATAACTGTAATCTGTGATTGAAAATATCTTATTACAACTTACTTACCGTTGTTCAATCAGACGGTTGGATTTAACTTTTTCGTTTAATTTTAAAAATACACATAAGTTAAATACCACTGTTTGATTGAACAAATCAACCATGAATGGCATTTAACTGCATGAAGTTATGATAAAATTACACAATTTCTCCAAACTAATTAAACTTTATAATAACATGTGTGTTCTTTGTTTTCTTGAGGGATCAAGAGTTTTCTTCACAAGTTACTTTATCACTTAATTTAGAGAGTTCTAATTTCACACGCTTCTTTTAATCGAATAAATGAAAACAAAAAATGTACACCCAATAATTAAATTAAGAATAAAGCAGTAATAATAATTAAATCACAAATCTAGTCATTAGAGCATATGAAAAAAAACACATACTTATCATCACCCATAGAGTTTAATTAGTTTGGAAAATTGTGTAAAAAATTTATAACAACTTCTATGTAGTTAAATGTCACCATGATTGACAAGGTACAACCCAAGTTAAATAATGACATTAAAATAACTGTATTTTGTGATTGAAAATATCTTATTACAACTTAGTTACAGTTGTTCAATCAAACGGTGAGATTTATCGCTTTCATTTGTCAGTTAATTTAGAGAGTTTTAATTTAACACGCATCTCTTAATTGAATAAATGAAAACAAAAAATGTATACAGAATAATTAAATTAAGAATAAAGTAGTTACAAATGTAGTCATTAGAGCATATGTATATAAAGATGATGGGAAAGAGACAATGTGGGTTAGCGTAAGTGAAGGGGGAGAATGCGGTGAATCAACATATATTTCCGTGAAAAAAACTCCTCGAAGTGATCGTCAGGCCCAAGTGTCGACTCCACCCTTCCAGTTAACAAAATAAACCGCAAAATAGGCACCTACGGGACTTGGGCCTCACACGTGTAGCCCTCTGAAGACCCATACGTGCCACTGTCGCCTACAGTCCACCGGCACCGTCCGTACCTGAAAGCACAACCTCTGCTCCGGGGCCCACTCATTTTGCTATTTCTGGAAACCTTCTTTTCCAAGCATATACAATACATACATGACACATTTCCTTTATTAATCAACAATGGCGGCACACTAATTAATTAATAATCATATCGTAGCTTTTAATAAGCTTAATTTGGGCAAAAGTGGTCCGACTAATGGTTAAGCGTGTAAATTGATGAGACCGCAGCGCACGTGTTGGGGTCACCGGGAAATCATATAGGCGCTTTTGCGGCCGCAACAAAATCCCAACACGCCATCCCTCCGAGATGCCACGTAGCGACCCCTCGCTACTCTATAGGATTTGCCACGTGTGTCTCTCTAGTTGGGTAGGTCGAGGTTGGCACTTGATCGCAACTCTAATCATTAGTCAATACCAACCACGTGTCCGTTTCTTCATGGTGTTAATGACGTGGCGTTAGTAACAAAGTGAAAAACTTTTAAGTATACGATGCTCCAACATTCATATTGAATTCATGCATATGTATACCATAACCTATAGTCATTACTTTCACAAATATTGTTTTCTATATTTTCTAAAGAGAAACGTATTAGTTTTATATGATAAAATTTACCGTTATAAAGTAACTGTTATAGTAATAATAAGTTGGTATTTCAAATTGTAATAATTCATTTTTCATAATTAATAGTTAAGTAGGAAGGGAAGAATTAAAGAATTAAATCGTGGGACAATTCTCACACTTGTAAACTGAGCGTACACTATATATTATATACCATAATACAAGCCACGGACTCCACCTAAACTGATTAGAAAAACTCTGTAATCTTATTACATAACACATTAACAAAGCTTTCACGAACAACGCTGCAATTCATGTTCTAAACACAAACGATCACGCAAGCCGCTGATAAGCCAAACAAACACCCAAGACCTAAGTTCAAGGAACACATTTTAACAATCCTTTAACCACTAGGCTAGCTCATGGTGGTTGAAATCAGCGTTTTAAATAATACTTAAATAGTTAATTGGTGTTTGTTCCTTAACCTAAGACGGGTTTAATTGATTTTTCATTAATAGTTAAGTTAAGTGGGAGAGAAAGAATGAAATGGGCATGTTAAGCAATGCTTTTGCAAAATAATTATAATATTGGAAGCTATTTTTAGATGTTTTGAGGTGGATTTGTATGATGGATACATGATTGAGATGTGTGTGGAATATAATTGGCAGTGGATCTTGTGAATGTGGTTGTATTGTATTTGTAAGTTGGCGTCCAATTCCAAATATGTTCATTGACTTTCCTCGCAACCCACATCTTCCTCAAGATATTTATTTCCTTTTAAAGCATAAAGTAAGGACCACGAAACAAGAAATTACAGGTACTGGGGAACATCAGATCATGATACTCATCAAACATCACACCATATATTTCTCTATTCCAAATATTGCTTCGTATCTTTGGACCACTCGTTGATGAGCGAAACCAACTTTGTATCAGGTTCAACATTTTTTATTTCAGAATATATTTTAATCCAAATTTTTCGAAATTAATTAAAATATTTTTTTGATGCTCTCACAAAATTCCTTATGAGAATCGGACGGTCATATCATGATCGCTCTAATTTTTTGGTCAATTTAGGCCTTACACTAAACCCGTGGGGCTTCGCTATACAAAACAATCAATCGAATACCATGAAAACTGAATCCTATATGGGCCTGTGTGCTGGGGAAGGAGCCCATTAAGTACATGTTCGTATTCTCAGAGATGTTCTGTTCTGGGCCGCTGTCCCACTCCAAATCTATAGCTCAACGCAACCCTATAAATTAGTGGGATACAAGTGGGTTTAGTGAGACATATGTCAACAAATCATCCTAATAAGCTGAATCAACGAAATCTAAGTAAGAGATATGAAATTATTGAAATAATTATAAGCAGGCCAACTCGTCCACAAAACAAATAAACAATTGTGTTTTTTTAGGGAAAAAAGAATTTTATTAATTAAATAACAACTAATCAAACATCAAGCCGGACAACTGAAGGTACAGATAGTGGGACAGATTCATCACCATAATCCCAGCTACTGTTAGTTAAAACAACATGATCAATTTATGAGCCATTTGATTACGAGCAAAACAAAGAATAGAAGTTATAATAATGGATAATACACAACACCGTTCGCTAATGATTTCTCCAAAATTGTTCAGCTTGACCCGTTTAGCATCATGTAGAGCCACGGCCTCCAACTCATACGGATGGAGAAACCCCGTGATCTTGCTGCGGAATGCTTTACACATGCATCTCTGATAACCCCGGAGACCAATCGACTCAAACCGATTAACATCATGTAGAGCCACGGCCTCCAACTCATACGAATGGAGAAACCCCGTAATCTTGCTGCAGACCGACTTAAACCACCTTCCTCGATCAACCCTGCAATCAATATGGGCATCACAAAATTTAAATCCTCCCAGTTCATTGGGTTTAACCGGATCAACACATCGACACCAAGGACCCCCGTTTCCTTCCAGTACCGATCCCAATAAGACACGTATTGAATTTTGAGCAAGCCAAGACCCCCTAGTTCGGTATGCTTGCATGAGTCTGCCCACTGACGCTAAATAACTCCAGTTTCCTCCCAGTACCGACCAACCAACCAACCAAAAGCAAAACCCCCCAGCCCTCCATGCTCCGTCGTCGCAACCCAAGCGCGACCCATCTGCAACTCCAGCCTCACCCGTCTCAGCTCATCCCCAAACCACCTGACCTCGCCTCCATCAAAACCCGATTTACCACCCAACCATGTCTCCATCAGACCCAGATCTACCTTCACAGGAACTCTGCTTCTACCGCCGCACCACGCTGACGTCGCCGCCAGTACCACGCAAATGTCGACACCCGTAGGAAATCAGCGCCGCAAAACTTCGCCTAATTGTGAGGAAACAAACCTTAAAAGTAGGGTACATGCCGCCGCTTCCACGCAAAATAAACAATTTTGTTAAACCTACTTAAAAAATAATGTTCAAATATGATTTTAAAAAAGTCACAAATATAATTGAAAGCGCTCAAATTTTAAGTTCAAATTGAAAATAAATGTCTAAATCTATACTTAGTTTAACAAAAATATTTATCAACAATTTTTATTTTAAGCCTTACAAATTATTAAATCGATCCTAATTATAAGTTAATTATTTTTTAAAGATGGAATACTATTAGTGTTTTCTTGGGGACACGAATTCTAAAATTGTGTAACCATAAGTTAAAGTAGTTGATCACTTGAACAAGTTAGCTTTGCATAGTTCCAAGAAGGTTAATCTCGATCTCATGGTTCATGCTACTAGCATTTATATTGATATTGAGATTGATCAATTTCATCAATATGGGTAATAAATATGTTTTCAATTAATACTTGTGATTCAGTGCCAACAAATGACTTGGTATTTCATGTGAATTTTTCAATTAAAATACGGGCAATCCTTAACCACGTTATACACATAAATCTAAGATATTGTACCACAAACATTTCTCAATTATTGGAAAATATATCGCTTTAATCTATTTGAAATGAAATAAAATACAAAAGAGGTCCATTTCTTGAGATAGAAAAACGTGAAGACGAAGCAATCGGTTTCAAATTGAAGTTGTGATGCAGGTCTGCCAAATTTCACTTTGACACCGATTTATTCACATTTAGTGCTTAATTTTTTCTTGTTACTCAACTTTTAGAGCTCCATTTGTATTACTTTACGCCTTCAAGTATGTTTGGTACACTTGTGTAGGATGTATGTGAAAATGGGAGGAAAACGGACAAAATGGACTAATTAGAGCATCGTGGCCAAGGAGGTGGCGATCGCCACAAGGGAGGTGGCGATCACCACATAAAGAGGAAAGTGGCGATAGTGTGGCGATCCACAACCCTGTGGCAATGACATGGCAATCACCACATAGGATCGCCACATCGGGAATTTCATGTCTATAAATACATATCTCGGCCAAAGCAGAAGACACATAATTTTTAGGCAACACCCACTATTCCAGATCTGTTCCTAGGCGAATTTAAAGCCCCAATCTCCATCACCCATTACCAAGAACGCGAAGCTAGCAAGGGAGCATCGATTAAAAAGTATAGTTGAAAATTGCAAGTATTCGATTCAAGCTTTAGTGCTTAGAGTTTGCTTGTTCATCTTCTTTTCTTGAGCTTCTACTCTTTTTCTTCTTGCTTCTTGTATTTTGCACCATGACTATGGGCTAAAAACCCTAATCATAGGTGCTAGACTTATGACGATTGGTGTTTGATTCTAGATCTACTTGGACACTTTTGTGCACCTAAATATACACTTTTGACACTTTCATACCCTAACTTTTTTTTTTCTTTTTTCCATACCTGAATTTCATTTTGGGACAGGGTAATGACAGTTGACTACACCCAACTATCTCACGTTTCAAATTTAATACCCCAACTTCCAGTTTTTCGAATGACATACCTCAAGTTTAAATAAGCGACACATAGTCCAACATCTGTTAAATCTAACTGATTTGGTCTGTCAAAAAGTCTAAAATGCCCTCAATGGTTTTGGTCTGTTAAACCAGTCTGATTGGTTCAATTGATATGATTAGGAAATGACTATTTTACCCTTAATTGAATACAAATATAACTAATAAATTGAGGGCAAATCTGACTTTTCACTTAAACAAATAATAATTATAATTTTTTAATATTTAAATATATTATTATTATTATTATATATTATTATATATCACATTAATATTAATCATAATCATTAATTAACCCTAATTAACACTAATTAAACCCTAATTATTTCGAGCCACTTCCGTCCGTCGACCGACCCCCACCTCCGTCGCGACGGCTCACCTCCGTCGAGCCACCCACCTCCGTCGCGACGGCCCGAAGACGCCTCCCACCTCCCTCGCGGCCAGGAGGTGAGGTCGGACTCCGCCTGCTCCCGACTCTGACCGCCGCCTGCGGTGCGAGCAACCTCCGGCACGGTTCGATCTGGTGGAATCCAAGCTCCTCGGCTTCTCTTGCTGTGTATTCTCCCATGGAAGACACGGATCTGGATCTGCAGAAGCTGCCCCAGGAAGCGGAGGCGGAGGGGTAGGCGGTCTTGAGGTGTTCGAGGGAGAGGGAGGAGAGCCTGCGGCGAGGAGGCCGGCGGAGGGATCGAAGGACGGACGGTCGGAGGAGGAGTAAGAGACGGGGAGCGATGGAGGCTCGCTGCTTGAAGGTCTGGACGATGGAGCTTCTGCAGATCCAGATCCGTGTCCAGACCTTCAAGCAGCGAGCCTCCATTGCTCCTTGACCTTCAAGAATCGTGGCGGCGGTCGGAGATGAAGACGGCGGTCGGAGACAAAGACGGAGCCGGAGATGGCGCTGACGGAGGCGCCAGAAATAGAGGCGGCGGTCGGAGACGGGAGTGGGGTAGGGGTTTAATTAGTGTTTAATTAGGATTTAATTAGGTTAATTAGGGTTTAATTAATATAAGTATTAATTAATTAATGATAATATATATATGTATATAATTATTATATTTGTAATTGAAAAGTCAATTTTTCCCTCCATTAATTAGTTAAATTGAGTATTCAATCAGGGGCAAAATAGTCATTTCATAATCATATCAATTGAACCAATCAGACTGGTTTAACAGACCAAAACCATTGAGGGCATTTTAGACTTTTTGACAGACCAAATCAGTTAGATTTAACAAACGTTGGGCTATGTGTCGCTTATTTAAACTTGAGGTATGTCGTTCAAAAACTGGAAGTTGGGGTATTAAATTTGAAACGTGACATAGTTGGGTGTAGTCAACTGTCATTACACCTTTTGGGAAAATTTTCTTCAGAAATTTCAAAATACTGAAACTACCCCTGAATTGAGCCGGTTCAATTTCAACCAGATCCAACCATAATTTAATTAATATGAAATCACTTTTTTACCCTCCATTGAATAAAAAATTTATCACACAATTTAAGGGTATATTGGTCTTTTCAAATAACAAATTAAAACTGAAAAATAAATTATTAAATTACAATTATCCCCCTCTCTCCTCAGTGTTCATCCTCTTCTTTATGCACCTCCGGCAGCCCTCCATCGTTGAGGTCGATGGCGAGGCGGACATAGGACCAATCGGGAACAGAGGCGACCTCCTCCGGCGACCACCGAGACTATGCTGATACACTCCAGAGCTCCACGAACTCGATTCTTAGCCTTGGAATTGGGCACTCCCCCAAACCCAAACCCAACCGAATCGAACCCAAATTGGGCACTCCACGACCCAAATCAGGAGACACCCAGACGGTGGTAGAGCCGTCGGAAAAGCGGAGGATGGTTCTGGGCGGGTTAGGGTTCCGGCGAGGACGGCAGAGTGGTGGAGAGGGTTTGGGTGTGGGGTTCGAGGAGGAGGTGGCGGTGGCCGGAGGATTCCATGGATTGGTCGCCGGAGGAGGTCGGCGGTGGAGGCGACAGAGCGCGAAAGAACGATGGCTTCAAGGTTGAGGGAGGCCATGAGGACGAGCATGCTGACGAGGAGGGGGCAGCGAAGGAGGAGAGAATAGAGAAATGGAGAAAGGAATTGAGAATTTGATGAATAATTGAGGGTAATTTCGTCTTTTTACACTCTTTAAAAATTGGGCCGGTTCTCTCCATTAGAACAGATTTAATTTTGGTTCAATTCAGGGGTAATTTCGGTATTTTAAAATTTTAGGGGTAAGTTGTCCAAAATCAAATTCAGGTATGAAAAAAAGAGAAAAAAAGTTAGGGTATGAAAGTATCAAAAGTGTATATTTAGGTGCACAAAAGTGTTCTTTTCCCTTGAAATTATGCATGAATTTATTATATCTTGCTTTGAAAATATATGTGTTAAATTAGCTATTTAATACTTGTTATTTGAGTTCGGGATTGATCCCGAGAGGGACAATTGAGAATTGACTGTAAGCAAAATTGAGGAATCGGTCTTTTGGAGTCGATTTCTTGGTTCGAAAATCGATGTTTGTACTGATGTGGAGGATTAGGTTTAATTCCCGAGAGGGTTGCCGAATTCGAAATTAGGCACTATCCAATGCCGAGAGGTGGGTAGTGTAATAATAACGTAGGCCTAATAAGATTGCATGATTGAGATTAATTGGTAAATCTTGAATTGACACTGAGCAATTGGTCTAGCACCTGTGGTTACTAGTTAACTGTTTACAAAACATATCCATATCAGTTGTTTGTTTGTTACTTGTTACCTATTAATATTTCTTAAATTTTCACACACACACAATTACAAAATCAGTATTTTAGACTTTCTTGTTTTTCTTACAATTTGAATACAAGTTAATTGATGATAAAACCATATTTTGATCCTTGTGAAAATCGACCCAGATTTCAACTAAAAATATAAATTTACTCGATTAATTAAGGGCACCTTGTAACGTCCCATCAAATTGTAAAAGAAAGAATAATAAGAATAGAGAATGGATAGACTCAAAGTACTTATATAGAAATAAATAAATGTGTGGTTTTCTGATGATTAAATACGAGCTAGTGTTATGGAAAAGTCCACGTTTTAATAACAAAGTCTCTAATAGAAGAAAAAAATTAAATACATGGTGTAGGTTAGGTTAAGTCATGAGGTTCCTATAGTGAGTCACATGACATGATCAGTAGACAAGACAATACCTTATTAATGCTAATAACTTCATAATGGTGTGGTGATCACGTGACAGCATGTGAACTAATACGCTATTTGTGTTCTCTAAACACTAAACCTCGTGAACTTACGTCGTGGGCCCCACTTGCTTGTTTTGTGGACCGTTTCATTTCAGGTATTGCCTCTAACCGAACAATATTTGATTTTGTGTTTTGGAACTCAACTTTTTTCAGGTCGTTACACATTTTCTTTTTTCTGGTTATAAAATTCAGGGAATGATATATATTCTGGGTACAATGACTGAAACACCCCTGCTCTGTTTCATGTTTTAAAGGATGTAATATGTACCGACCAAAACATACCATGTGACCTTAAATTTTGACCTGGACTTTTCTTACCCACTACTGTTCCTTTGACCAGTTCATCTTCACAAAGATCTAATATATATTAGTTACAAGTGTGAATAAGAAAATGCACGTAATAGATGGTGGTGGGTACGTAATAGATGGCCAAAATTTATGGTACCCTATTTCAAGTACTTTACAGAAACACTTACTTTTTGCACAAGATTATTATATCATTATGTTACTACCTATACTATATTTAGACAGAGTTGATGAGCTTTGATTGATCATGAGGGTATTTAAATTGACCAAGGGTATGTATATTATTATTATAATTGTTGGGTAATTTTTTGAGTGTGAAATGAATAAGACAGAAAATGAACAAGTGGAGGATGGCAGGGGCTGCAGTGAGGATCGAGATTCCATTTTTAAGGTTGTAAGGCTCCAAGAAATAGTGATAATTATGGTACCAAATTTGAAAGAATTAATTTAGAATGAGTGTTAATAAAATAAAGAAATGAATATAGAAAAGGGGACAAGGGAGATTGGGGCACGAGAAACAGCTAAGAAATGGGACTCACAGAAACAAAGGTAAGTTTATAATTGGAAATGGAAAACAAAAACAGAGCAAAATAGCCAGCACTTGTCTCTCCTTCTCCTTCTCCTCTCATGCTTCTCTGACTCTGTGGGTCTCTCTAACAAGCACTTCCTTCCAAACCCATCTCATCACTTCCTCATCTACTATAACCAGATATTATATATATATAACTCTATTATCTTCTATATTGTAACAATAATTATATTATCAATGTCCGAAACATAGAGTTAACTCTACTTGTTCCCACCATCTCTTTTTGCACTCATGTGTATTCAATTAATTAGTTGTTGTTGAGACCTCATTTTCAACGAAAAGATCTTCATACATTTAGTTATTCTAAATTAGGCCCATTCTAATTCGCTAAGGCTCTTAAGGTTACATTTATAATTTCTAACAATCATGATCATGTTATATATTTTTTCTTTTTTTCTTTTTTTCTATAAATGAAGACAGATGAGGAGGGAAAGCATTTCACATCCCAAATTGGTTGGACCTCGTCCACTAGAACCTCATACTATAATTAAGGGCTCAAAATATATTAAAATTGACAGAATATTAGTACGCAGAAAAAATAAATGAGGACAAACTGATAAAAAATTCTCACGATTACACAAAAAAATGGATAAATAAAATAATGTTAAAATATATTTATTTTTAATAAAATTTGTATTAAATGTATTATTTTAATAAAAATAAAATATTATTATTTCATTAAATATGCATTATAAGAAAAAAAACCATTTTTGTACACCTAACCATACAACTCTTATATTTTCATATCTTAACTACTTTTCCCTTTTTCAGTATTCTAACTATCATTTTAGGACAACCTACCCTTAAATTACCAAAAAACCCTAAACTATCATTGAAATTGAATTGGTTCAACTTCAACATTGTTAAATTTAACTTTTTTTTATAAAATTTATTAATTACAAAAAAAGGTAGCTCCGACGAGGGAGGCTGGGCGCCGGCGGGTTAGGCTTAATATTCTAGCTACTCCAGAGCGGAGTAGCCAGAATATTAAGCTCCTGCCAAGTACTCCAATGTTGAGTTCGGTCCGGAGTAGCCATCAGAGCTCCACCATCGCATCTCTCCTTTAGAGACTCCGGACCGAAGTCTTCATCGGAGCCCAGTGTGATTTCGCCAAGCACTCCGAACAAGAGTATCGACTGGAGTGCCCCTAAAAATGCAGTATCCATATAAGATTTTGAGCATTTCTATTTTAGGGATCTCGTTTCTGGGAGAACAAAATCACCACAAATTTTGGCCTAGAGCATCTCCAACCTTGTGTGAGACCATTAGGATGGGCTTGATATTTAGAGAAGAATGACTGAGTTCACTACATTTTGAGCAATCAATTGGAGAGGAGCAAGCTTGAAGAAAATGCCAAATAGAAGATCCTATAAGCAATTCCTATCTCATTAGATCATAGATTTATTTATTTCATCTTTATCTCTTGTATTTGGATTTGTATTCGTGACTTTTAACTTGAGATTCATGATTGTGGGGTAAAATCCTTGGCCATGGGTGCTTGGATCTTGTATTATGCACAATTGAACTTTAATTGAAGTATTAGATCTAGTATTTTGATTGTGTGATGTGTGAATGCCTTAGTTTCCTTGTGATTATCTTGATTTGGACAATTAGAATAGTTTATCGTGATTAGTGCATCGATTCTAAGAAGGACGAGTACTAATTGACATAGGCAACATCGTGGGTGAAGGCTCAAGACCGTGTCAAGACACCTTCACTAGCCCTTAGTCGTAGTGTTGGTTGAATGCAATTAAAGTTGTAATTGATCTTGAGAGGGTAAAGAGCGACTCGAAATTAGGGTAATCTCAAGGTCGAGAGACGAGATTAGTATTTCGAACATAGGCTACGCACACAATAATGATTAAAATTGATACCGCTTTATCTAAACTTCGTGCTATACTAGATTTGGTACCCATGGTTGCTTTTTGATATATTACATTTGATACTCAGTAATTTGTGTGCATGCTTACCTTTGCATTGAAAAACATCCAAAAGATTCGTTTGTAGCTCTAGTTTACATTTCCTTCGTTTAATTTACATTACCATTAGCTTATACACCCTACGACATTTCGACCCCAAATTAGTCCCGTGAAATTTGACCCGGTCCTTACCAGTTTATTACTTGTGACCACGTGCACTTGCGTAGGGTGCTTAAGTGTGGTTTAAAACGATCACGCTTTTTCCCTACAACATATAAAAGTACGGTGTTACATTCATCTTATGTAGACCAACAAGATATATGAATGACGATAGTTTAGATATTACAATATTATCACGAGGAAACTTAGGTTTCCATGTTTTATTCGTGATAATAGTCTACATTATACTTAGATATTCAAGAAGATAGAAAAGATATGATATCCACTTATGGATAAATGATGTAACATGGAAATCCTTCAAAAATATTATGATAGCTAGATTGATGATGGAGTGTGAGTTTGTAGTTTTAAATGCATGCGGTGAAAATGTTGAACAACTTCTCGACTATGGAGTCATAAGCGTTGACTACACAAGGTCTAATAAAAATATAGGAGATCTGCTAACCAAAGAGCTACATGAAAACTTAGTTGAGAAGACATTTATAGAAATGAAACTTGAGTCAATGAAATAATAGTCAAGACAAAGGAAACCCAATTATATTAACTAGAGATCCTAAGATCTTGGTTCATGGACAATCTAATTGTTAAAATTGAGTGAGGTCACTTGTAGGTGTGTCTCTAAAAAATGTTAAGCATTGTAGCCTTTAATGATTTTTATGCGTCGATGTTATTGAGTTTTTTAGTAGAGTAAAGTGGGTTACTCTTAAATAAGAAATAATCAATGTGAGAGAGAAGCCGGGTGCTTCAAAGAAGGATTTATGGGTTAAATCCATTAGAAACTCTTATAAAACCACAATGATATTCATGACCAAAATGAACATAACCATCAGAACTAAACATGGGTCAGAAAAATTCTTTCGCGAGGCATATGATCATTTACACAAATGGAAGAATAGTTCAAGGACATCGAGTCTATTGTTCAACTATTAAAGTCATTATGACTTCATAAGGGAAGGTTCACAAATTCTATCAACCTATCATATATATGTATTGGTTGTACAATATCACCAGGTCATTTCAAGTATGTTCAAGCCTTTTTGTGTCATATTTTTGTTAGCATCGTTCAATTTCATTCACGTAAGAAATTTCTGAAAATATATGAAATAAATTCATGTTAAAATTTCTATGAATGAAATTGTATCGTTTTCCATCTAATGCTCATTGACATGCATTTCCTTCTCTTAAATGCATAAGTTATGAGACCATATATTTATGTTACAAACCTTTAAATATTACAAATTGTTTTTCATTGATCGGAGAATTCTTATTGAACATAGTTGAAAAGATGAAAACTATAAATACACGATCCCTTATGTTCATTTGATCATCACAAGAACAATAACATACAATTACCGTCATTTTGTTTCTTTGATTCAAAAGTTCTTTCAAAGTTTGGTGATTAAGAAAGACATGAATTCAAGTTCGTGGGAATTAGATCGTTAATGTAAGGAGCTGGTTTGAAGTCATTGTAACATGGGAGATATAAACTCGTTCACTTGAACACCCAAATGAGAGCGAATACATTTTAACGAAAATGTCCAATATGCCTCGAATATTTCAAAGTTTGTATCAGTTAATTTGTAAAATTTCATGCATTGTTATAATATTAATTATTATTTTTATTTGTTATTTTTTTAGTTTAACAATTTATTAATATTATTGTATAATATCTAACATTATCATTGTTGCATCGTCATTTTTTAAGACAATGGTCCGATCGACGGAGATTCCATTAATAAGTTATTTTTTATATATCAAAAAAAGAAAATATAACTAATTATCTTAAACATATTGGAAATTGAGCTTATAAAATCTTTATAGTCCATCTATATTTTGAGATGTCATTTGAGAAAAGGGCACATCCTTAATTTCTAACCAGTAAAATGCAAATTAAAAAGAAGAGAGAGAAAATCAACCAAAAGTAAAAGAAAGAGAGAGCATTTGTGTGTGTATATATAGCCACAAAAGAAATGCCCCTCTCATCACAAAACCAAGTGAACACTCCTCTTCTCTCAACAAGCACATCTATCTATTTCTCTCTTATTTGTACACACATATAGATACAAATAAAATTGTCATAGAGATTGCAATAGGATGGATGAGATTAAGTGGAAGCCATCATCGAAGAAGGAATGTTCATCATCAAAGTCTTCATTCATGATGAGGAGCTCCTCTACTAAGCCATCTTCTTCTTCCTCTTCCTCCTCCAATAAGTCTTCTTTGAGAAGAAGCTCTTCGACCAAGTGCTCTCCTTCCTCTTCCTCTTCCATTGGCAGAAAATGCAGCAACATCGCCAAGGAACAGAAGACCAAGCTCTACGTCATGAAACGCTGCGTCGCAATGCTCATGTCATGGGGCAAACATCGCGATTCATGACTCAATTCAGGTCCATCAAATTCAAGAACATCACAATATACCCCTCTTTTTTGATGTGCCTTCTTCATCACTATATGTAATTAATATTAGTTTTTTCTCTCTCTTGATTTCTGAATGTTATTGTGCATTTCTTTTTGTGTTGATCTGAGGGAGATTCCTTTGGGTTTATTGCAACTTTCACTCTATAAATAGTGTTAAACTAAAAGACATCATTGTTTGTAGAAATCAGATCTGTATTGGGAAATGCAACTCTTGTTTTGCAGAAAAGTTCAGAATTGGATTCAGTACCAAAAAGGGCATCATCATTTTATCATAGATAAAAAAACAATACCTTATTTTTCACTAAAACTCAGACACATATGATTCTGGGTTTTCATCACTTTTAAACAGGTACTGAGTTTTTTTGGGTGATTCTGAATCTGAAAAAGGGGAGAAGAACATCAGCTCTACTCTAGCAGAAAACAAAGCATCTCTGTTTCTGATTCACATTACCCATTTCTTTTCTCTAATGGAAAGTTTTTTGTTTTTGTTTCTGAAAATTAGAATAAAATTAAAATGATTGATAAAAGTGGGTATTATTAATATCAGCAACAGTGAGAACAGGCAGATACAGAGGTGTGAAAGATTGACTCTATGACTTCAGAGGTTGTGTACTGTATTACTATTACCCAACATTGTTCAACCCAAGTCTTTTTTTTAACATTACAAATTTACTCCTTTCTATATTTGTGGGTACAAAAGGCTTCAAATTTAACTTTAACCACCTACTTTTTTTTACTTAAGTCACATCACCCATTATATGTTTCAACATAATCATCTTCTGCAACAAATGGACCATCAGAAGGAAAATGTTTCCAAATAATAAACCTTGAAATATTATTTGGATTTGATTCATCCACTATTAACTATTTGAATTTAATTTTGGATATTTTAAAATAGTTCCAATTCAGTAATCATACAAGTTATGCCATATCACAATCAGTGCATACTGAAAGACAAAATTTAAAATAATTTATATTAAGAGAAAGAGGAAAAAAGGTGGGCATATATTGTGGGGCCTTCCTTGTGCGGACATAGGCACACCAAGCAAACTGGCCATCCTGCCTTGCCACTCTCTCCACCTCTACTCTCCTTCTCTCTCTATGTATATTTAAGAGAAAAAACTAGCATAATAAAACGTTGATTAATTAATGCTAAGAGCTAGGACTAGGAGTGTTTATTTTCAACCCAGAATAGGTCTTAAACCTAGAGTCAAGCCAAATCATGCCTGAAAAATCAATCATGAACCGTGAATAATAATTTGGTTTTGATTCTAATTTTATTAGAACTATTGAATTACAGTTCGATTCCGACTCTCCTAAATAAATATCGCTATTAACCGGTTAGTGGGCATTTTTCACCCTCTCAACTCTCATCTCTCACCTTTGATTTTTTACTATTTCTAATATTTGCACATTTTGAGTTTTTCAATTGGGTTGGATAATTTTTTATAGTTTAATATTGCATTTTATGTTATAAAATTATGTAGCTAGTCAAAAATAATTTTTGCAAACCTAATTTGCCCATAAATCAAGAAAAAAAAATGAAGACTCAAACTTAAAGTGATTCAGTTCGGATAGAACCAAAAAGTCACCCGTGATTATAAATAATTGTAAGCGAACCGTCAAAAAATTATGATCAGGCCCCCTCTAAGAGCCTATCAGAGCTAAAATGGTAGTCAATGGTGAATACTCAAGAAGATCCAATGGTAATTCAAAATTCATACACATCAAAGGGTGAACTGAAGTATGTTGATATTAGGTGTAAGCTATCATATAGTATAGGGATTGAATTAGAAACAGCAATAGGATAATGTAGTGAATTAGGGAAGAAGGCATGAAACATGCAACTCATAGGCTTACAAACAAACAAACAAACAAGTTAAGTCCCCACTGATTATACATATATATCACGCCCATACCTGTCGTTTCATCCCATCTCATTACTCAACCAATCCACCAACATTTCAATATTTTTATAACTCATCGTTTTCATATGTTACTATAAAATTTAAATATTTTACTTTATAACTTAATCAATATCTATTTATTTCAATGATAAAAATATATATCACATTGGACTTATAATTTTTTTTCTCTGAAAATTATATAATTCTTCCATCTACCCCTTAACTATCTCAAACCATTGGGACAATTAATCAGGTAAAGATTTTATTTAGGGAAAAACACTAGTATATTATTATTAGAGGACCAACTCAATTAAAAGTTTAAGCTAATTGTTGAAAGATCAATTATAGTTTTATACTCTAACACGCGCCCTCACGAACAAGCCCGTTTTTTGAGGTTTTGACGTGCACTTTTTAGAAGAGGAGATGAGGAGTCCATAAGAAGTTAGGGGGCTTTTTTTTAGAAGAAGAGATTTATGGAGGCCCATTTATAGTAAGAGTAGAGTCTTTTTGACAAATATAGAAGAGAGTTTAATAGAAATAAATTTTTGCATGTCCTCGGATTCGAACTCGTGTCCGCGAGGTACAAGCTCTGATACAATATTAGAGGACCAACTCAACTAAAAGTTTAAACTAATAGTTGAAGAACCAATTATAGTTTTATACTCTAACAATTATTATATTATAAAACAAACTAACACAGGATTATACCGAACAGTTAAAGCACCAGATGGTGGGACTGACTCCGCACTATGATCTCAGCTATAGTTAGTTAAAACATATTTGGCTAAATCATGAGTCATGAAATTACAAAACACACTAGCTAAATAAATGATAGCGCAAAGACATGCCTCTTACAACTTCGCGGCCTCCACCTCGAATGGGTTGAGACTCTTCGCAAATTCATTACAAGATCCTTCCCGAGAACGACGAGCAAAATAAAAGATAGCGCAACGACATGCCTCTTGCAACCTCGTGGCCTCCACCTCGAATAGGTTGAGACTCTCCGCAAATCTATTACAAGAACCACCCCGAGAACGACGAGCATAATAACTAATAGCGCAACGAAATGCCTCTTACAAACTCGCGGCCTCTACCTTGAATGAGTTGATACTCTCTGCCAATTCGTTACAAGAACCACCCTGAAAACACTTAGAGCAAGCTTCTCATGCACAACCCCAAATAAACATGTATTGAAACTTAAGAAAACCAAGTCCCTCTAGTTCGATATGCTTACATAAATCTGCTCATCGACACCAGAGGACTCATGATCCCTCCTTGTACCAAGCCATCAACCAACCAAAGCCCTAGCAATCAAATCGCCAAAAAATTTCCTGCCCTAACTACGATGAGCCCCTCTCGGATCCGTCTGCCCTAGATCCCGCAACAACCTAATTGCCTGATTTTTTCTTCCCAACTACCGATGATCTCCTCCCAGACCTGTCTCCCTTCGCAAATGATATCAAAATAATACCCTTCTAACTTTATCATCGCCAAACTTCTGACCGGCCCCTGACCAGCCTCTGACCACCAAACCTAATTGATCGACCCAAGACAATCAAACCTACCGTCGAAACGAATCGCAGGACAAAACTCTACACCGATAGGGAAGACAACACGCGCAGACGGCAAGCCACCACGAACCTCGCCAAGATCAGATGAGACAAAACCCTAAACACGTTAGGACATATGCGAATCTTGCCATTTTAATCATGTAAACTTAGTTTTGAATAAAAAACACATTTATAACTTCTAATAAACTAATTTTGACAGATTCAATTTTAATGGTTACACAAGGTGATAGATTTATGTAAATATTTAATGCAAATAACATCATGTAAATCTCCTATTCATCAATTAATCAAATCGAATTAGTTCCTTATCTATAGCCTAATATTTGTAAATTGATGTATATTATTAACCTTCCAAATCAATGAGAAGTCACGGCAAACATCATCACATAAGGTTTTAAATCATTTAATATTTTACTAAATTTTATGGCATTGCTACACACCAATAGTAGTTATTATTGCTTTAGAATGATTTGGTTATTATTGAGATAATAGTAGTCATTCAATCTATGAATAAAATTGTTTTTCATTGATCTTATTCACAAGCATAAGATAAGGTTGTAAGAAACACACAAAGAACGCACGTGAAAAGAAGAGGAAACTAGTCCCAAATCATGACAACGGCTATAACGCCCACACCAAGAAGCACAGCAAGAAACTTGTAAAAAGGAGTGTCTAAATGGGAATGGGAATTGGGCTTGAAGCCTTTGGCTATGAGATGGTTGATGGCAACGTAGACGAAGACCCCACAAGCTATCCCCATTGATATGGCATAAACCCAATCAGCAGCTCGTCCTTGTGTGGTGGCATCAATGGCTATCCCGATCCCGACTCCGACGGGGCTCGATATCGCAAACGCAAATGAGTAACCCACCGTCAGCAGGAACGGCCTCTTCGGTATCATCCTCAGCAGTGCTATTCCCATCGCTACCGCTGCAAATATCTTGTGCAGCGATATCGTCCACAGATTCCTCCATGCATCTCCCTTATTATCTGTTCATTATATACATACAAGCAATATTTGGATCACACACATTTTGCTACACCTAAATATGACCGTTTCATACTTTGCTATCTCTAGGTGAGATTAATTAGTAAAGTGATGAATTAACAATCAAATATTTCATGAACTAATGGAGAATATATATAGCTAATTACCTGCAACCCCAACGGCAATGCCCTCAAAAACAGAGTGAAAGCAGAGCGCAAGGATGAGAAGCACGGTGTCACTAAACGACGTCGTCTTCAAGAAGACATGGCTTTCATCGCCAGTCACTGTACTTTCTCTGTCGTCTATCTTTCCTTCCTCCTGCACCTCCGTCTGGACTTTAACTTCTCGTTCGCTTCCCTTGGTGACGAAGACGACGACGCAATCGCCAAGCATGGTGAGGAGGTAGCCGAAGGAGGCGAGCATGAAGGCAAAGGGGTACTCCTTGGGGGTGAGATCTTGGAAGGTCTCGTTGGAGTCGCTCAAGAAATGCATGAGGGAGGTTCCGAGAAACACCCCGCCGGCGAATTGGGTGCCGAGGAGGAGGAAGCTCTCGTTCCACCGGAAGAAGTAGGGGGAGACGCCGCCCGCAAAGGTGGTCACCAGGAGGATGATCAAGCACCATATCTTCACCAAAATTAACCCTTTTGTGTGCAAACTTGCGTGATCATGACCCTCCTCCTCCTCGTCGCTACCACCGTGAGCTAAAGTGGAAGGCAATACAAGGAGGAGGACAAGGACAGAGATGAGCAAACTGGTTGACTTCAAAAACTTAAGGACGGCCATCATCGCCAACATGATCCAGAGTCTTGACTCGGTTTGATTAGTAGTTATAGCTTTGAATATTAGTTTATGCAAACTATCTTCACACACATTTATTGTAGTACAGCTGAAGGCTATTGACTTTTATAAATTGTACTTGAACCACAATTGTACTGCATTACCATCCACTGGGTCTGTGTAGGCAAAAATGGATTAGCGATTACGTCAACGCGCAAGCCCCCTCGTAAGAAACCCTTATGGACGGCAACCCCAAGTACCGTGCCTGATGTGTTACTCTGACCTTGACTTGTAGTGTAACGATTTCAACCTTAAATTGACCCATTCCAACGAAAACAACTCAAATTACACCACAATTTTACTTAATTGAACTAAGTATTTGATACAACTCTACTTTGAAAATATGGGAGGTACTCATGAGACCAAATCAGTAGATCGCTGATCTATAAGAATGGTTTTATTAGACAATCACGTTCCAGAAAGCATCATTGCGCCTATCACCCACGATATCTTCATAAGAGAAAGTGACTGGAGGATGGTTCTTCCCCTTCTTGTTGTGATTGAGGCAAATCAGGAGACAGATTATTGATTGACTTGACCTTTGTGATTTATTTGTTTCCTTATATGTGCATATTTTTTATTTAGTCATTATGGTGTAATATAACCTACCTAAATAGACATCATGTAGCCTTCTATGAATAGGGTCATCTTTATTGAATAAAATTAAGGAGAGAGGACCAATTGATACACCAAAAAGAATCTGTTTTTAATTTTAATACACCCAAGTTTAAATTTACATTTTCCGCTCACTCGATTAGACATTTTTTTGTCCAATTCATTAACGGTGTTAATTTTTTTTGTAATAAGACCAAAACACCCCTCAATAATTTTCAAATTCTCAAATAAGTGCCGCTGCACTTTAAGCTTTCCCCAAATCCAAATCCAAACCATTTTCTCAGGCGCTTACACGACCTCTCACACTCACAACAACACCTTCTTCCTCTTGTTCTGGCGGAGACACCTACACAGACTCGCCGATTCCGCCAGAATCCTCTCCAATTCGAAACCGGAGCTCATGTTCAACTCCGGCGACTCTCTGCCGCCTCTCTCTCTGTCGATCTGGGAATTGGCGATTCATGATTTGGTCGACGACGCGGTGGCGAAGGTGTTGCCGATTGCTTCTTCGTTCCCAACCTTTCGGCTCCCTCTGACCAACCGTCGTGCGCCGTCGAGGTCTGGAAAGTCGTGCCGGTTGGATCTGGGACGTCTCTGTCCGCCGTCAAGTTCTGAGATGTCTCCGGCGCTCAATCTTTGTTGTCGTCGAGGTTTTCGACCACGGTGTCGAGACAGGAATCGATGGCGCGGTGCTCATCAAGGTCTTGTTCTTCTCCATTGATGGCGTGGAGTTTTGTTTT